>NW_026465679.1:0-38338 GCF_026875155.1 Cherax quadricarinatus
TAACTCACTCCAAAATTTTTTCTTATTTTCATTAAAATTTCTTGACAGTGCCTCTCCCACTCTTTCATCTGCTCTCCTTTTGCACTCTCTCACCACTCTCTTCACCTTTCTTTTACTCTCCATATACTCTGCTCTTCTTATAACACTTCTGCTTTGTAAAAACCTCTCGTAAGCTACCTTTTTCTCTTTTATCACACCCTTTACTTCATCATTCCACCAATCACTCCTCTTTCCTCCTGCCCCCACCCTCCTATAACCACAAACTTCTGCCCCACATTCAAATACTGCATTTTTAAAACTATTCCAACCCTCTTCAACCCCCCCACTACTCATCTTTGCACTAGCCCACCTTTCTGCCAATAGTCGCTTATATCTCGCCCGAACTTCCTCCTCCCTTAGTTTATACACTTTCACCTCCCTCTTACTTGTTGTTGCCACCTTCCTCTTTTCCCATCTACCTCTTACTCTAACTGTAGCTACAACTAAATAATGATCTGACAAATATACGTCTTGCTACTTCTACTTACACTTAGGTCACACTACACATACATGTACAAGCACATATATACACACCCCTCTGGGTTTTCTTCTATTTTCTTCAAGTTCTTATTCTTGTTTATTTCCTCTTATCTCCATGGGGAAGTGGAACAGAATTCTTCCTCCGTAAGCCATGCGTGTTGTAAGAGGCGACTAAAATGCCGGGAGCAAGGGGCTAGTAACCTCTTCTCCTGTATATATTACTAAATTTAAAAGGAGAAACTTCAGTTTTTTCTTTTGGGCCACCCCACCTCAGTGGGATAACGGCTGGTACGTTTGAAAGAAGAATATATATATATATATATATATAATATATATATATATATATATATATATTATACATTTGGACCGTTTACGGGTTAATATGGCATCCTCAAGACTAATAAGACACACTTAGTGATTTTAATGTGTACCTGCATGCCAGCACAGCATGTAAGTTTATTTAGGTACAGGTACAAATAAGTATAATTATCTGAGTACAGTGGTACTAAGAGTTTCAAACTTAATCTGTTCCAGGAGCTAGTTCTAAAGTTGAAACGTTCAAAACTCAAAGTAATATTTCCAATAAGAAATAATGTAAATACAATTAATCCGTTCCAGAAACCCAAAAATATTCACAAAGAAAAAAAAAATTTTTATAGAGATTAATTATAGTTTCATATACACACAACAAACATACATTATTGAAGATTGTTAATGGCATTTGGAAGATAGGATAGAGGAGTGAGGGAGCACTTATTGTTTGGAAGGGAAATCCCCTTCCATAGAGACTTTAGGTAACAAGTCCTTATCTGGGGTTACTTCTCTTATTAAGATTTCCCTAAAATGAGAAATGGTTCTGTCACTGAACTTGTTGCAGAGATGGCTTGTTTCAGCTTGCTCAGGGTGATATTTTTCAGCAAATGCATGCACCCTATTCCACATTGCACAAATCTCCTTAATCTCTGAAGAAGGCACCATCCACCACCACCATCCACCACCACCATCCACCACCACCACCACCATCCACCACCACCACCACCATCCACCAATACCATCCACCACCACCATGGTAGCTTATTTCACAGTCGCACTTAATAAACAAGCATCAACACAATGAATTAATTGTGAAATGTTTAAATGAACATGCAACAAAGCATCAACATGAGCATCAACAAAGCCAGACTGGCTCATGACAGCTGCATGGGGGACGCAGGCAGACGGACAGGTCTGGTACGCGGTTCAAAACACGAGGCACATTCGATACTCAGGACAAAATTTGTGAAAAAAGCGGTCGAAACTCGAAGTGTTCAATAGTCGATGTGTTCCAAACTCGGGGTTCCACTGCATATATAAAACATGAAATAACTTTAAAACACTCGAAATTTTGGAAAGTTTCCAAACATAATGCAGAGACGCGATGCTCGCGGAGAATGTAACCAAACCGGGTGGGATTACAAAGTCAGGTGTGCGAAACTGTATAGCGAGTTTTGGTCATAATTTGAAATGTCCATATTAGCGGAACACTGTAAAGCAGGGGCCTCCCATACTCATATTCGACTTACAATGGGTTCATCGGAACTTAGCCCCATCATAGGCTGAGGAGCACTTGCATTACAAGTGTTCCTGAGTGCTGGCTCACAAGTATGTACCTGTATTACAAGTGTTCCTGAGTGCTGGTTCACAAGCACCTGTATTACAAGTGTTCCTGAGTGCTGGCTCACAAGCACCTGTATTACAAGTGTTCCTGAGTGCTGGCTCACAAGCACCTGTATTACAAGTGTTCCTGAGTGCTGGCTCACAAGTACCTGTATTACAAGTGTTCCTGAGTGTGGCTCACAAGTACCTGTATTACAAGGTTCCCGAGTGCTGGCTCACAAGTACCTGTATTACAAGTGTTCCTGAGTGCTGGCTCACAAAATACCTGTATTACAATGTTCCTGAGTGCTGGCTCACAAGCACCTGTATTACAAATGTTCCTGAGTGCTGGTTCACAAGCACCTGTATTACAAGTTTTTCCTATGCTGGTTTCCAAGCACCTGTATTACAAGTGTTCCCGAGTGCTGGCTCACAACACCTGTATTAAAAAGTGTTCCCGAGTGCTGGCTCAAAAGCAACCTGTATTACAAGTGTTCTGAGTGCTGGCTCACAAGTACCTGTATTACAAGTGTTCCTGAGTGCTGGCTCACAAAATTTCCTGTATTACAAGTTTGTTCCTGAGTGCTGGCTCAAAAAAGTACCTGTATTAACAAGTGTTCCTGAGTGCTGGCTCACAAGTACCTGTATTACAGTGTTCCTGAGTGCTGGTTCACAAACCTGTATTACAAGTGTTCCTGAGTGCTGGCTCACAAGCACCTGTATTACAAGTGTTCCTGAGTGCTGGGTCACAAGGGACCTGTATTACAAGTGTTCCTGAGTGCTGGTTCACAAGCACCTGTATTACAAGTTTTTCCTGAGTGCTGGTTCACAAGTACCTGTATTACAAGTGGGTTTTTCCTGATGCGGCTCACAAGCACCTGTATTACAAGTGTTCCTGAGTGCTGGCTCACAAGCACCTGTATTACAAGTGTTTCCTGAGTGCTGGTTCACAAGCACCTGTATTACAAGTGTTCCTGAGTGCTGGTTCACAAGCACCTGTATTACAAATGTTCCCGAGTGCTGGCTCACAAGCACCTGTATTACAAGTGTTCCTGAGTGCTGGCTCACAAGCACCTGTATTACAAGTTTTTCCTGAGTGCTGGTTCACAAGCACCTGTATTACAAGTTTTTCCTGAGTGCTGGTTCACAAGCACCTGTATTACAAGTGTTCCTGAGTGCTGGCTCACAGCACCTGTATTACAAGTGTTCCTGAGTGCTGGCTCACAAGCACCGTATTACAAGTGTTCCTGAGTGCTGGCTCCCCAAGCACCTGTATTACAAGTGTTCCTGAGTGCTGGTTCACAAGCACCTGTATTACAAGTGTTCCTGAATGCTGGTTCACAAGCACCTGTATTACAAGTGTTCCTGAGTGCGGCTCACAAGCACTGTATTACAAGTGTTCCTGAGTGCTGGCTCACAAGCACCTGTATTACAAGTGTTCCCGAGTGCTGGCTCACAAACACCTGAAATTTCAAGTGTTCCTGAGTGCTGGTTCACAAGCACCTGTATTTCAAGTGTTCCTGAGTGCTGGCTCACAACACCTGTATTACAAGTGTTCCTGAGTGCTGGCCACAAGCCCCCTGTATTTCAAGTGTTCCTGAGTGCTGGTTCACAAGTACCTGTATTACAAGTGTTCCTGAGTGCTGGCTCACAAGTACCTGTATTACAAGTGTTCCTGAGTGCTGGCTCACAAGCACCTGTATTACAAGTGTTCCTGAGTGCTGGCCACAAGCACCGTATACAAGTGTTCCTGAGTGCTGGCCACAAGTACCTGTATTACAAGTGTTCCTGAGTGCTGGCTCACAAGCACCGTATTACAAGTGTTCCTGAGTGCTGGCTCACAAGCACCTGTATTACAAAATTTTTTCCTGAGTGCTGGCTCCCCAAGCACCCGTATTACAAGTGTTCCTAGTGCTGGCTCACCAAGCACCTGTATTACAAGTGTTCCTGAGTGCTGGCTCACAGTACCTGTATTACAAGTGTTCCTGAGTTTCTGGCTCACAAGTCCTGTATTACAAGGTTCCTGAGTGCTGGTTCACAAGACCTGTATTACAAGTGTTCCTGAGTGCGGCTCACAAGTACCTGTATTACAAAGTGTTCCTGAGTGCTGGCTCACAAGTACCTGTATTACAAGTGTTCCTAGTGCTGTTCACAAGCACCTGTATTACAAGTGTTCCTGAGTGCTGGCTCACAAGCACCTGTATTACAAGTGTTCCTGAGTGCTGGCTCACAAGCACCTGTATTACAAGTGTTCCTGATGCTGGCTCACAAGCACCTGTATTACAAGTGTTCCTGAGTGCTGGCTCACAAGCACCTGTATTACAAGTGTTCCTGAGTTGCTGGCTCACAAGCACCTGTATTACAAGTGTTCCTGAGTGCTGGCTCACAAGCACCTGTATTACAAGTGTTCCTGAGTGCTGGCTCACAAGCACCTGTATTACAAGTGTTCCTGAGTGCTGGCTCACAAGCACCTGTATTACAAAGTGTTCCTGAGTGCTGGTTCACAAGCACCTGTATTACAAATGTTCCTGAGTGCTGGCTCACAAGTACCGTATTACAAGTGTTCCTGTGTGCTGGTTCACAAGCACCTGTTATTACAAGTGTTCCTGAGCGCTGGTTTTTCACAAGTTTCCTGTATTACAATGTTCCTGAGTGCTGGTTCACAAGTACCTGTATTACAAATGTTCCTGCGTGCTGGGTCACAAACACCTGTATTACAAGTGTTCCTGAGTGCTGGTTCACAAGTACCTGTATTACAAGTGTTCCTGAGTGCTGGTTCACAAGTACCTGTATTACAAGTGTTCCTGAGTGCTGGCTCACAAGCACATGTATTACAAGTGTTCCCGAGTGCTAGCTCACAAGCACCTGTATTTTTAAGTGCTCCTGAGTGCTGGCTCACAAGCACCTGTATTACAAGTGTTTTCCCGAGTGCTGGCTCACAAGCACAAAGTATTACAAGTGTTCCTGAGTGCTGGCTCACAAGCACCTGTATTACAAGTGTTCCTGAGTGCTGGCTCACAAGTACCTGTGTTACAAGTGTTCCTGAGTGCTGGCTCACAAGCACCTGTATTACAAGTGTTCCTGAGTGCTGGTTCACAAGTACCTGTATTACAAGTGTTCCTGAGTGCTGGCTCACAAGTACCTGTATTACAAGTGTTCCTGAGTGCGGTTCACAAGTACCCGTATTACAAGTGTTACTGAGTGCTGGCTCACAAGTAACCTGTATTACAAGTGTTCTGAGTGCTGGCTCACAAGTACCTGTATTACAAGTGTTTCCCGAGTGCTGGTTCACAAGTACCTGTATTACAAGTGTTCCTGATGCTGGCTCACAAGTACCTGTATTACAAGTGTTCCTGAGTGCTGGCTCACAAGTACCTGTATTACAAGTGTTCCTGAGTGCTGGCTCACAAGTACCTGTATTACAAGTGTCCTGAGGCTGGTTTCACAAGTACCTGTATAACAAGTGTTCCTGAGTGCTGGCTCACAAGTACCTGTATTACAAGTGTTCCTGAGTGCTGGTTCACAAGTACCTGTAAATTTCAACTGTTCCTGAGTGCTGGCTCACAAGTACCTGTATTACAAGTGTTCCGAGTGTGGCTCACAAGTACCGTATTACAAGTGTTCCTGAGTGCTGGTTCACAAATCCTGTATTACAAGTGTTCCTGAGTGCTGGCTCACAAGTACCTGTATTACAAGTGTTCCGAGGCTGGCTCACCCAAACACCTGTATTACAAGTGTTCCGAGTGCTGGTTCACAAGTACCTGTATTACAAGTGTCCTGAGTGCTGGCTCACAAGTACCTGTATTACAAGTGTTCCTGAGTGCTGGTTCACAAGTACCTGTATTACAAGTGTTCCTGAGTTTCTGGCTCACAAACACCCGTATTACAAGTGTTCCTAGTGCTGGCTCACAAGCACCTGTATTACAAGTGTTCCTGAGTGCTGGTTCACAAGTACCCGTATTACAAGTGTTCCTGAGTTCTGGTTCACAAATACCTGTATTACAAGTGTTCCTGAGTGCTGGCTCACAAGCACCCGTATTACAAGTGTTCCTGAGTGCTGGTTCACAAGTACCTGTATTACAAGTGTTCCTGAGTGCTGGCTCACAAGTAACTGTATTACAAGTGTTCCTGAGTGCTGGCTCACAAGTACTGTATTACAAGTGTTCCTGAGTGCTGGCTCACAAGCACCTGTATTAAAAAGTGTTCCTGAGTGCTGGTTCACAATACCTGTATTACAAGTGTTCCTGAGTGCTGGCTCACAAGTACCTGTATTACAAGTGTTCCTGAGTGCTGGCTCACAAGCACCTGTATTTTCAAGTGTTCCTGAGTGCTGGTTCACAAGTTTCCTATTACAAGTGTTCCTGAGTGCTGGTTCACAAGTACCCGTATTACAAGTGTTCCTGGTGCTGGGCTCACAAGTACCTGTTTTTACAAGTGTTCCTGAGTGCTGGCTCACAAGCCCCTGTTATTACAAGTGTTCCTGAGTGCTGGTTCACAAGTACCTGTATTACAAGTGTTCCTGAGTGCTGGCTCACAAGTACCTGTATTACAAGTGTTCCTGATTGCTGGTTCACAAGTACCTGTATTACAAGTGTCCTGAGTGCGGTTCACAAGTACCTGTATTACAAGTTTTTCCTGAGTGCGGTTTTACAAGTACCTGTATTACAAGTGTTCCCGAGTGCTGGCTCCACAGTACCTGTATTACAAGTGTTCCTGAGTGCTGGGTCACAAATACCTGTATTACAAGTGTTTCCTGAGTGTGGTTCACAAGTACCGTATTACAGTGTTCCTGAGTGCTTTCACAAGTACCTGTATTACAAGTGTTTTCCCGAGGCTGGCTCACAAGCACCTGTATTTACAAGTGTTCCTGAGTGCTGGTTCACAAGCACCCCGTATTACAAGTGTTCCTGAGTGCTGGTTCACAAGTACCTGTATTACAAGTGTTCCTGAGTGCTTGGCTCACAAGCACCTGTATTACAAATGTTCCTGAGTGCTGGCTCACAAGCACCTGTATTCAAGTGTTCCTGAGTGCTGGCTCACAAGCACCTGTATTACAAGTGTTCCTAGTGCTGGCTCACAAGCACATGTATTACAAGTGTTCCTGAGTGCTGGCTCACAAGTACCTGTATTACAAGTGTTCCTGAGTGCTGGCTCACAAGCACCTGTATTACAAGTGTTCCCGAGTGCTGGTTCACAAGCACCTGTATTAAAAAGTGTTCCCGAGTGTGGCCACAAGTACTTGTATTACAAGTGTTCTGAGTGCTGGTTCACAAGCACCTGTATTACAAGTGTTCCTGGGGTGCTGGCTCACAAGTACCTGTATTACAAGTGTTCCTGAGTGCTGGGTCACAAGCACCTGTATTACAAGTGTTCCCGAGTGCTGGCTCACAAGCACCTGTATTACATGTGTTCCTGATGTCTAGCTCACAAGTACCTGTATTACAAGTGATTCCTGATGCTGGCTCACAAGCACCTGTATTACAAGTGTTCCTGAGTGCTTTGGTTCACAAGCACCTGTATTACAAGTGTTCCTGAGTGCTGGCTCACAAGTACCTGTATTAAAGTGTTCCTGAGTGCTGGTTCACAAGCACCCGTATTACAAGTGTTCCTGAGTGCTGGCTCACAAGCACCTGTATTACAAGTTTTTCCTGAGTGCTGGCTCACAAGACCTGTATTACCAGTGTTCCTGAGTGCTGTTCCCCAAGCACCTGTATTACAAGTGTTCCTGAGTGCTGGTTCACAAGCACCTTATTACAAGTGTTCCTGAGTGCTGGGCTCACAAGCACCTGTATTACAAGTGTTCCTGAGTGCTGGCTCACAAGCACCTGTATTACAAGTGTTCCTGAGTGCTGGTTCACAAGCACCTGTTTACAAGTGTTTCCTGAGTGCTGGTTCACAAGCACCTGTATTACAAGTGTTCCTGATTTCTGGCTCACAAGCACCTGTATTACAAGTTTTTCCTGAGTGCTGGCTCACAAGCACCTGTATTACAAGTGTTCCTGAGTGCTGGTTCCAAGCACCTGTATTAACAAGTGTTCCTGAGTGCTGGCTCACAAGCACCTGTATTACAAGTGTTCCTGAGTGCTGGCTCACAAGCACCTGTATTACAAGTGTTCCTGAGTGCTGGCTCACAAGCACCTGTATTACAAGTGTTCCTGAGTGCTGGTTCACAAGCACCTGTATTACAAGTGTTCCTGAATGCTGGTTCACAAGCACCTGTATTACAAGTGTTCCTGAGTGCTGGCTCACAAGCACCTGTATTACAAGTGTTCCTGAGTGCTGGCTCACAAGCACCTGTATTACAAGTGTTCCTGAGTGCTGGCTCACAAACACCTGTATTACAAGTGTTCCTGAGTGCTGGTTCACAAGCACCTGTATTAAAAAGGTTCCTGAGTGCTGGCTCACAAGCACCTTTTATTACAAGTGTTCCCGAGTGCTGGCTCACAAGCACCTGTATTACAAGTGTTTTCCCGAGTGCTGGTTCACAAGTACCTGTATTACAAGTGTTCTGAGTGCGGGGTCACAAGTACCTGTAATTTCAAATGTTCCTGAGTGCTGGTCACAACACATGTATTACAAGTGTTCCTGAGTGCTGGCTCACAAGCACCTGTATTACAAGTGTTCCTGAGTGCTGGCTCACAAGTACCTGTATTACAAGTGTCCTGAGTGCTGGCTCACAAGCACCTGTATTACAAGTGTTCCTGAGTGCTGGCTCACAAGCACCTGTATTACAAGTGTTTCCTAGTGCTGGCTCACAAGCACCTGTATTACAAGTGTTCCTGGTTTCTGGCTCACAACACCCGTATTAAAAAGTTTTCCTGAGTGCTGGCTCACAAGTACCTGTATTACAAGTGTTCTGAGTTTCTGGCTCACAAGTACCTGTATTACAAGTGTTCCTGAGTGCTGGTTCACAAGTACCTGTATTACAAGTGTTTTCCCGAGTGCTGGCTCACAAGTACCTGTATTACAAGTGTTCCTGAGTGCTGGCTCACAAGTACCCTGTATTACAAGTGTTCCTGAGTGCTGGTTTCACAAGCACCTGTATTACAAGTGTTCCTGAGTGCTGGCTCAAAAAGCACCCCGTATTACAAGTGTTTCCTGAGTGCTGGCTCACAAGCACCTGTATTACAAGTGTTCCTGAGTGCTGGCTCACAAGCACCTGTATTACAAGTGTTCCTGAGTGCTGGCTCACAAGCACCTGTATTACAAGTGTTCCTGAGTGCTGGCTCACAAGCACCTGTATTACAAGTTTCCTGAGTGCTGGCTCACAAGCACCTGTATTACAAGTGTTCCTGAGTGCTGGCTCACAAGCACCTGTATTACAAGTGTTCCTGAGTGCTGGCTCACAAGCACCTGTATTACAAGTGTTCCTGAGTGCTGGTTCACAAGCACCTGTATTACAAGTGTTCCTGAGTGCTGGCTCACAAGTACCTGTATTACAAGTGTTCCTGAGTGCTGGGGTTTACAAGCACCTGTATTACAAGTGTTCCTAGCGCTGGTTCACAAGTACCTGTATTTCAAGTGTTCCTGAGTGCTGGTTCACAAGTACCTGTATTACAAGTGTTCCCGAGTGCTGGGTCACAAGCACCTTTTATTACAAGTGTTCCGAGTGCTGGTTCACAAGTACCTGTTTTTACAAGTGTTCCTGAGTGCTGGTTCACAAGACCTGTATTACAAGTGTTCCTGAGTGCTGGCTCAACAAGCACCTGTATTACAAGTGTTCCCGAGTGCTGGCTCACAAGCACCTGTATTACAAGTGCTCCTGAGTGCTGGCTCACAAGCACCTGTATTACAAGTGTTCCTGAGTGCTGGCTCACAAGCACATGTATTACAAGTGTTCCTGAGTGCTGCTCACAAGCACCTGTAATTTCAAGTGTTCCTGAGTGCTGGCTCACAAATACCTGTGTTACAAGTGTTCCTGAGTGCTGGCTCACAAACACCTGTATTACAAGTGTTTTCCCGAGTGCTGGTTCACAAGTACCTGTATTACAAGTGTTCCTGAGGCTGGCTCACAAGTAACCCGTATTACAAGTGTTTTTCCCGAGTGCTGGTTCACAGTACCTGTATTACAAGTGTTCCTGAGTGCTGGCTCACAAGTACCTGTAATTACAAGGGGTTCCTGAGTGCTGCTCACAAGTAAACCCGTATTACAAGTGTTCCTGAGTGCTGGTTCACAAGTACCTGTATTACAAGTGTTCCTGAGTGCTGGCTCCCCAAGTACCTGTATTACAAGTGTTCCTGAGTGCTGGCTCACAAGTACCTGTATTACAAGTGTTCCTGAGTGCTGGCTCACAAGTACCTGTATTACAAGTGTTCCTGAGTGCTGGTTCACAAGTACCTGTATTACAAGTGTTCCTGAGTGCTGGCTCACAAGTACCTGTATTACAAGTGTTCCTGAGTGCTGGCTCACAAGTACCTGTATTACAAGTGTTCCTGAGTGCTGGTTCACAAGTACCTGTATTACAAGTGTTCCTGAGTGCTGGCTCACAAGTATCTGTATTTACAAGTGTTCCTGAGTGCTGGCTCACAAGTACCTGTATTACAAGTGTTCCTGAGTGGTGTTCACAAGTACCCGTATTACAAGTGTTCCTGAGTGCTGGCTCACAATACCTGTATTACAAGTGTTCCTGAGTGCTGGCTCACAAGCACCTGTATTACAAGTGTTCTGAGTGCTGGTTCACAAGTACCTGTATTAAAAAGTGTTCCTGAGTGCTGGCTCACAAGTAAACCCGTATTACAGTGTTCCTGAGTGCTGGTTCACAAGTACCTGTATTACAAGTGTTCCTGAGTGCTTTGGGTCCCCAAGCACCTGTATTACAAGTGTTCCTGAGTGCTGGCTCACAAGCACCTGTATTACAAGTGTTCCTGAGTGCTGGTTCACAAGGGACCTGTATTACAAGTGTTCCTGAGTTCTGGTTCAGAGTACCTGATTACAAGTGTTCCTGAGTGCGGCTCACAAGCACCTGTATTACAAGTGTTCCTGAGTGCTGGTTCACAAGTACCTTTATTACAAGTGTTCCTGAGTGCTGGCTCACAAATACCTGTTTTTACAAGTGTTCCTGAGTGCTGGCTCACAAGTACCTGTATTACAAGTGTTCCTGAGGCTGGCTCACAAGCACCTGATTACAAGTGTTCCTGAGTGCTGGTTCACAAGTACCTGTATTTCAAGTGTTCCTGAGTGCTGGGTCACAAGTACCTGTATTACAAGTGTTCCTGAGTGCTGGCTCACAAGCACCTGTATTACAAGTGTTCCTGAGTGCTGGTTCACAAGTACCTGTATTACAAGGTGTTCCTGAGTGCTGGGTTTACAAGTACCTGTATTACAAGTGTTCCTGAGTGCTGGCTCACAAGTACCTGTTTTTACAAGTGTTCCTGAGTGCTGGCTCACAAGCACCCGTATTACAAGTGTTCCTGAGTGCTGGTTCAAAAGTACCTGTATTACAAAGTGTTCCTGAGTGCTGGCTCACAAGTACCTGTATTACAAGTGTTCCTGAGTGCTGGTTCACAAGTACCTGTATTACAAGTGTTCCTGAGTGCTGGTTCACAAGTACCTGTATTACAAGTGTTCCTGGTGCTGGTTCACAAGTACCTTATTACAAGTGTTCCTGAGTGCTGGCTCACAAGTACCTGTATTACAAGTGTTCCTGAGTGCTGGCTCACAAGTACCTGTATTACAAGTGTTCCTGAGTGCTGGTTCACAAGTACCTGTATTACAAGTGTTCCTGAGTGCTGGTTCACAAGTACCTGTATTACAAGTGTTCCTGAGTGCTGGCTCACAAGCACCTGTTTACAAGTGTTCCTGAGTGCTGGTTCACAAGCACCTGATTACAAGTGTTCCTGAGTGCTGGTTCACCCAAATACCTGTATTTACAAGTGTTCCTGAGTGCTGGCTCACAAGCACCTGTATTAAAAGTGTTCCCTGAGTGCTGGCTCACAAGCACCTGTATTACAAGTGTTCCCGAGGTGGGCTCACAAGCACATGTATTACAAGTGTTCCTGAGTGCTGGTTCACAAGTACCTGTATTACAAGTGTTCCTGAGTGCTGGCTCACAAGCACCTGTATTACAAGTGTTCCTGAGTGCTGGTTCACAAGTACCTGTATTACAAGTGTTCCTGAGTGCTGGCTCACAAGTACCTGTATTACAAGTGTTCCTGAGTGCTGGTTCACAAGCACCTGTTTACAATGTTCCTGAGTGCTGGTTCACAAGTACCTGTATTACAAGTGTTCCTGAGTGTGGCTCACAAGTACCTGTATTACAATGTTCCTGAGTGCTGGCTCACAAGCACCTGTATTCAAGTGTTCCTGAGTGCTGCTCACAAGCACCTGTATTACAAGTGTTCCTGAGTGCTGGCTCACAAGTACCTGTATTACAAGTGTTCCTGAGTGCTGGCTCACAAGTACCTGTATTACAAGTGTCCTGAGTGCTGGCTCACAAGCACCTGTATTACAAGTGTTCCTGAGTGCTGGCTCACAAGCACCTGTATTACAAGTGTTCCTGAGTGCTGGCTCACAAGCACCTGTATTACAAGTGTTCCTGAGTGCTGGCTCACAAGTACCTGTATTACAAAGGTTCCTGAGTGCTGGCTCACAAGCACCTGTATTTCAAGTGTTCCTGATTTCTGGTTCACAAGTACCTGTATTACAAGTGTTCCTGAGTGCTGGCTCACAAGTACCTGTATTACAAGTGTTCCTGAGTGCTGGTTCACAAGCACCCGTATTTTCAAGTGTTCCTGAGTGCTGGTTCACAAGTACCTGTATTACAAGTGTTCCTGAGTGCTGGCTCCAAGTACCTGTATTACAAGTGTTCCTGAGTGCTGGCTCACAAGCACCTGTATTACAAGTGTTCCTGAGTGCTGGTTTTACAAGCACCTGTATTACAAGTGTTCCCGAGTGCTGGCTCACAAGTACTTGTATTACAAGTGTTCTGAGTGCTGGTTTAACAGCACCTGTATTACAATTGTTCCTGAGTGCTGGCTCACAAGTACCGTATTAAAAAGTGTTCCGAGGCTGGCTACAACACCTGTATTACAAGTGTTCCTGAGTGCTGGCTCACAAGCACCTGTATTACAAGTGTTCCTGAGTGCTAGCTCACAAGTACCTGTTTACAAGTGTTCCTGAGTGCTGGCTCACAAGCACCTGTATTACAAGTGTTCTGAGTGCTGGTTCACAAGCACCTGTATTACAAGTGTTTCCTGAGTGCTGGCTCACAAGTACCTGTATTACAAGTGTTCCTGAGTGCTGGTTCACAAGCACCTGTATTACAAGTGTTCCTGAGTGCTGGCTCACAAGTACCTGTATTACAAGTGTTCCTGAGTGCTGGCTCACAAGCACCTGTATTACAAGTGTTCCTGAGTGCTGGCTCACAAGCACCTGTTTTTACAAGTGTTCCCGAGTGCTGGCTCACAAGTACCTGTATTACAAGTGTTCCTGAGTGCTGGCTCACAAGCACCTGTATTACAAGTGTTCCTGAGTGCTGGTTCACAAGCACCTGTATTACAAGTGTTCCTGAGTGCTGGTTCACAAGTACCTGTATTACAAGTGTTCCTGAGTGCTGGTTCACAAGCACCTGTATTACAAGTGTTCCTGAGTGCTGGCTCACAAGCACCTGTATTACAAGTGTTCCTGAGTGCAAGTGTTGATGCACTCAGAAAAAAACACAAGTTATGAAATATGAAAAAGCAAAATTAAACTTACTTTGTCGTCCTTCACTTCGTCTTTTTCATCTTCATTATCATCCTCGTCATTCCAGATGTCATACTTAGAGAGGTCACCATCATCATCATCATCATCATCATCATCATCATCATCATCCTCCTCATCATCATCATCTGCAACAGGATTCTGCACTACATGTTCCTGAAAAAAAATTATTAAAATAAGGTAAAAAAAATAAACACTGGATCAGTTTTTAAAAAGTCGCTTTCAACATTACAGTGTTTAGCAGGTAACACTGAACATGAACAAGTGAACAGGCTCAGACTGTGGGTAAATAGAGTACAGTGGACCCCTGGATTACATAAGAACATAATAACATAAGAAAGAAGGAACACTGCAACAGGCCTACTGACCCAAGCAGAGCAGGTCCATGTCCCCCCCGGATTAGCCCAATGACCCACCCAGCCTGGTCATCTCCACTCAGGGATGGAGCACTGCACCAGACCCAGCAGCACAAGCTAGTCAGGTCAACTCACACCCACCCACACCCACTCATTTATTTATCTAACCTATTTTTAAAACAACACAATGTTTTATCCTCAATAACTGTACTCGGGAGTTTGTTTCACTCATCCACAACTCTATTACCAAACCAGTGCTTTCCTATATCCTTCCTGAATCTGAATTTTTCCAACTTGAAACCATTGCTGCGAGTCCTGTCATGGCTGGAAATTTTCAGCAAGCTATTTACATCCCCTTTATTTATTCCTGTTTTCCATTTATACACCTCGATCATATCCCCCCCTAATTCTACGCCTTCGAGAGAGTGCAGATTCAGGGCCCTCAGTCTTATCCATAGGGGAAAATTTCTGATACATGGGATTTATCTTTTGCCCTCCTCCTCTGTACGTTTTCCAGAGGGATTTATATCCATTCTGTAATACGGTGACCAGAACTGAGCAGCATAGTCTAAATGAGGCCTAACCAAGGATATATAGAGTTGAAGAACAACCTACAGACTTCTATTATTTATACTTCTAGATATGAAGCCAAGAATTCTGTTAGCTTTATTGCGAACACTAATGCACTGTTGTCTTGGTTTCAGATTACTGCTAACCAGAACTCCTAAATCCTTTTCGCAATCAGTAGTATTAAGATCTATATTATTTAGTTTATATGTGGCATGGTTATTTAACTGACCAACATTTAGAACTTTGCATTTGTCAATATTAAACTGCATCTGCCACTTCTCCGACCATTGCATCAGTCTATTCAAATCATCCTGGAGTGCTCTAATGTCCTCATTAGAATGAATTGGACAGCCTATTTTGGTGTCATCAGCAAATTTGCTCAGGTCGCTATTTATTCCCTCATCTATGTCGTTTGTGTAAATTGTGAACAACAACGGGCCCAACACTGACCCCTGAGGAACAGCGCTTGTGACGTGCCCCCATTCTGATTTCTCCCCATTTATACAAACTCTCTGCTGTCTATTTGTCAGCCATGCCTCTACCCAGGAAAAAATTTCTCCTATTCCGTGTGCCCTAGGTTTCCTCAATAGCCTCTGGTGTGGAACTCTATCAAAAGCCTTACTGAAGTCCATATACACAATATCATATTCATTACCAAGATCTACCTCCTCAAACACCTTAGTGAAAAAAGTTAGTAAATTCGCAAGACAGGAACGCCCCTTTGTAAAACCGTATTGAGATTCATTAATCAATCTGTGCCTGTCAAGATGGCTACGAATTGCTTCTGCAATTACTGATTCCATAAATTTTCCCACTATGGAGGTAAGGCTTATTGGTCTATAGTTCGAAGCCAAGAACCTGTCACCTGCCTTGTAAATAGGTATTACATCTGCCATTTTCCACTTATCAGGCACTATGCCAGTTTGTAGTGACATGTTAAAAAGATTAGCCAAAGGTATGCTAAGTTCCTCTTTACATTCCTTTAACACCCTTGCAAACAGTTCATCAGGACCTGGGGATTTGTTAGGTTTTAGTTTCTCTATTTGACTGAGGACCATGCCACTAGTTACCGCAATCGTACATAGTTTATTATCATCCTGTTCTACATAATCTATTATTTCAGGAATATCACTAGTATTTTCCTGGCTGAAAACTGAGAGGAAGTAGGTATTTAGAATTTCACACATATTCTTATCATTGTCAGTGATCTGACCAGAGTTACTCTTAAGTAGGCCAATCTTGTCCCTAATCTTACTTCTGTATACATGAATGAACCCTTTTGGGTTAGTCATTGAATCCCTTGCAACCTTAGCTTCATAATCCCTTTTTGCTTTTCTTATTCCTTTTTTTATTTCTCTCTTTAACCCTTTGACTGTCGCAACCCCCAATCCTGAGGTGTCTCCTGGTGTCGCAAAATTTCAAAAAAAAAAAAAAAAAAAAAATTATTTTTCTTATGAAATGATAGAGAATCTTTTCCCGATTGTAATGACACCAAAAAAAACGAAATTTGATGGAAAACTGACGGAATTATGCTCTCGCGAAGTTAGCGACCTCGGCGCTGTTTACAAATCGGCGATTTCGCCGACTTTGAGCCCTATTTTTGGCTAATTCCCTTGTTCCAGTCGACCAAACTCATAGCTATTTCTTTAGAACTCCATTTTTTTTATCGATTGAGTACAAGAAACTGCCCATTTACCGATTTCAACTGCCTAATAATGTGGTCAGAAATTTGCAATTTGGCCAATTTCACGAAAACTAAAAATATGACAATTTCAAAATAAGATCCAGAATGAACAATGCAGACATTCCTGGCTCTAAAATAACATTTTCTTTTGCTCCCTCAGTCATATCTCCAGGCCCCTCTGATATTCTCTTGCTTTCTATTTTGAATTTTTATTCAAACAAAAAATAGAAGACCTACTATTATGCAGACCCACTGCAATACTGTAATAATTGTATAAATAACATCAACCCATTCATGACTGCACATTAGAATGGTAGTTGGACATTTATTGGACAATGGCATCATTTGTTTACTTTTGAACACTGGCAAAAATCAAACATTTTTCCCCCAAATTTGAGCTCCATTTCTAGGTTCTTTTTATAGTAAAATCAATCAAAATCACCTCTATTTCTATAAATGTTTTCCATTCTATCAAATGAGACCAAGAAAACGAGAATACAACATAAATACTATACAAAAATAGACCACAAAGTCGGCATTTTAATTAAAAAAAATGGTCGGAGTTTTTTTTTTCTCATTATGCACTGCATGCTCCAGGATTTTTTTTATATGGTGCACACTGACCACACAGACCCATTCTCTCACATGAGGGCCTACCAGCTTTCTCCTGCTTGATTTGAAGCCGCTAGAATTTATGAGTACAGTGGACCCCCGCATAACGGACGCCTTGCATAGCGGACAATCCGCATAGCGGACGCTTTGATCGCTAAAATTTTGCCCCGCATAGTGGACAAAAACCGCTCAGCGGCCTTCGTCCGAGACGCGTCCAATGTGCGAACTCAGCCAGCCTCACATGTGCCGCCTGTGCCATTGTTTACCAGCCAGCCTCCGCGGTAACATCCAAGCATACACTCGGAATATTTCGTATTATTACAGTGTTTTCGGTGCTGTTTCTGGAAAAATAAGTGACCATGGGCCCAAGAAAGCTTCTAGTTCCAACCCTACAGCAATAAGGGTTAGGATTCCTATTGAAATGAAGAAAGAGATCATTGATAAGTATGAAAGTGGGTAGTACGTATCACCGACCTGGTCAGGTTTTGTAAAAGAAACCCAAATCAACCATCTCTTCTATTGTGGGCAAGAAAACGGCAATCAAGGAAGCTGTTGTTGCCAAAGGTTTAACGGGTTGTTTTCGAAACAAAGATCGCAAGTGATGGAAGATGTTGAGAGACTCCTATTGGTGTGGGATAAATGAAAAAACAGCTAGCAGGAGATAGCGTCTCTCAAGCGATCATATGTGAAAAGGCTACGAAGTTGCATTGAGGATTTAATTAAAAAAATGCCTGCAACTAGTGTTTGATGTGAGTTGAATTTAAGGCCAGCAAAGGTTGGTTTTGAGAGATTTAAGAAGCGTTAGTGGCATCCATAGTGTGATACGGCATGGTGAGGCTGCCAGTTCGGACCACAAAGCGGCTGAAAAATATGTGCAGGATTCAAGGAGTACATAGAAACTGAAGGACTGAAACCTGAACAAGTGATTAATTGTGATGAAACAGGCCTGTTCTGGAAGAAAATGCCAAGCAGGACCTACATTACTCAGGGGAAAAAGGGGCACCCCAGGACATAAGCCTATGAAAGACAGGCTTTACTTTGTTGATGTGTGCCAAATGCTAGTGGTGATTGCAAAGTTAAGCCTTTATTAGTGTATCACTCTGAAACTCCCAGAGCGTTCAGGAAAAAGAATGTCCTCAAGGATAATTTGTTTTGTACTGTGGAGGGCAAACAGTAAGGCATGGGTCACTAGGGAATTTTTCTTAACTGGTTACACCATGCATTTGCCCCCCCATGTGAAAGATTACCTAACGGGAAAAGAAATTAGCCCTTTAAAGTGCCTCCTGGTGTTAGACAATCCCCCTGGTCATCCTACAGACTGGCAGAGCGGACTTTATGGGGACATGAGCTTATTAAGGTGAAGTTTTTGCCTCCTAATACCACTCCTCTCCTGCAGCCCATGGACCAGCAGGTCATTTCCAACTTCAAGAAACTGTACACAAAAGCTCTGTTTCAAAAGTGCTTTGAAGTGACCACAGACATTTCGATTGACTCTAAAAGGAGTTTTGGAAGGATCACTTTAATATCCTCAATTGTGTAAAACCTTATAGGTAAGGCTTGGGAGGGAGTGACAAAGGGAGAACCTTGAACTCTGCTTGGAAGAAACTGTGGCCAGAAATGTGTAGACAAAAGGGATTTTGAAGGGTTTGAGGCTAACCCTGAGAGGATTTATACCAGTTGAGGAATCAATTGTGGCATTGGGGAAGTCCTTGGGGTTGGAGGTTAGTGGGGATGATGTGGAAGAGTTGGTGGAGGAGGACAATGAAGAACTAACCACTGATGAGCTGATAGATCAACTTCAAGAGCAAGAGGCCAGACCTGGGGAAAACTGGTTCAAAGGAGGGGAGAGAAAATTGAAGGAATTGCCTACTTCAAAGATTAAGGAAATTGTGTGCAAAATGGCTTGAAGTGCAAACCTTTTTTCATGAAAATCACCCTCACACAGCTATTGCAAGCCTTTGCTGGTGACTGTTACAATGACACTGTTGTGAACCACTTTAGACAAAATCATAAAGGAACGAGAGGTACAGGCCACTATGGACAGATATGTTGTGCGAAAAAAAGTCCAGTGACTCTGAAGCTGGTCCTAGTGGCATTAAAAGAAGAAGGGAAGTAACCCCAGAAAAGGACTTGCCTCCTCAAGTCTTAATGGAAGGGGATTCCCCTTTAAACACTAACACTCCCCCTCCCCCCCTCCCATCCACAATCATCACCAGATCTTCAATAAAAGTAAGTGTCATGTAATTGTGCATGCCTTTTTCAGTTTGTGTGTACTAAAATTAACATTTTTTTGTGGTAAAAAAAATTTTTTTTTATACTTTTGGGTGTCTTGCACGGATTAATTTTATTTCCATTATTTCTTATGGGAAAATTCATTCGCATAGCGAACATTTCGATAACAGCCAGCCCTCTTGCACGGATTTAAGGTCGCTATGCGGGGGTTTCCCCTGTATTATTTTTTTTTATTATCACACTGGCCGATTCCCACCAAGGCAGGGGTGGCCCGAAAAAGAAAAACTTTCACCATCATTCATTCCATCACTGTCTTGCCCGAAGGGTGCTTTACACTACAGTTTTTAAACTGCAACATTAACACCCCTCCTTCAGAGTGCAGGCACTGTAAATTCCCATCTCCAGGACTCAAGTCCGGCCTGCGGTTTCCCTGAACCCCTTCATAAATGTTACTTTTTCTTTACACTCCAACAGCACGTCAAGTATTAAAAACCATTTGTCTCCATTCACTCTATCAAACACGCTCATGCATACCCGCTGGAAGTTCCAAGCCCCTCGACACAAAACCTCCTTTACCCCCTCTCTCCAACCTTTCCTAGGCCCGACCCCTACCCCGCCTTCCTTCCACTACAGACTGATACACTCTTGAAGTTATTCTGTTTCGCTCCCTTCTCTCTACATGTCCGAACCACCTCAACAACCCTTCCTCAGCCCTCTGGACAAAAGTTTTGGTAATCCCGCAAACCCCCTCCTAACTTCCAAAAATACGAATTCTCTGCATTATATTCACACCACACATTGCCCTCAGACATGACATCTCCATGCCTCCAGCCTTCTCCTCGCTGCAACATTCATCACCCTGCTTCACACCCATATAAGAGCGTTTGGTAAAACTATACTCTCATTTCATTCCCCTCTTTGGCTCCAAGGACAAAGTTCTTTGTCTCCACAGACTCCTAAGTGCACCACTCACTCCTTTTCCCCCATCAATTCTATGATTCACCTCATCTTTCATAGACCCATCCGCTGACACGTCCATCCCAAAAATCTGAATACATTCACCTCCTCCATACTCTCTCCCTCCAATCTGATATTCAATCTTTCATCACTAATCTTTTTGTTATTCTCATAACCTTACTCTTTTCCCGTATTCACCTTTTTAAATTTTTTCTTTTGCACACCCCCACCAAATTCATCCACCAATCTCTGCAGCTTCTCTTTAGAATCTCCCAAGAGCACAGTGTCATCAGAAAAGAGCAGCTGTGACAAATCCCCCTTTGTGTGTGATTCTTTATCTTTTACTCCACGCCTCTTGTCAAGACCCTTCGCATTTACTTCTCTTAAAACCCCCATCTATAAATATATTAAACAACACGGTGACATCACACATCCTTGTCTAAGGCCTACTTTTACTGGGAAATAATTTCGCTCTTTCTACATACTCTAACTTGAGGGCCCCACTATCCTCGTAAAAACTCTTCAAATGCTTTCAATAACCTCCTCCTACACCATACACTTGAACATCTGCCACATTGCCCTCTATCCACCCTGTCATACGCCTTTTTCCAAATCCATAAAATGCCACAAAGACCTCTTTAGCCTTATCTAAATACTGTTCACTTATATGTTTCACTGTAAACAAACCCGGTCCAAAACACCCCCTTACCTTTCCTAAAGCCTCCTTGGGTTTATCTGCTATCCTATTCTCCGTCTTACTCTTAATTCTTTCAATAATAACTCTACCATACACTTTTTCCAGGTATACTCAGCAGACTTATCCCCCTATAATTTTTGCACTCTCTTTTATCCCCTTTGCCTTTATACAAAGGAACTATGCATGCTCTCTGCCAATCCCTAGGTACCTTTACCCTCTTCTATACATTTATTAAATAATTGCACCAACCACTCCAAAACTATATCCCCCCTGTTTTAACATTTCTATCTTTATCCCATCAATCCCGGCTGCCCTTTCCCCCTTTCATTTTTCCTACTGCCTCACGGGAAATTCCCCCACACTCACAACTGGCTCTTCCTCACTCCTACAAGATGTTATTCCTCCTTGCCCTATACACAAAATCACAGCTTCCCTATCTTCATCAACATTTAACAATTCCTCAAAATATTCCCTCCATCTTCCCAATACCTCTAACTCTCCATTTAATAACTCTCCTCTCCTATTTTTAACTGACAAATCCATTTGTTCTCTAGGCTTTCTTAACTTGTTAATCTCACTCCAAAACTTTTTCTTATTTTCAACAAAATTTGTTGATAACATCTCACCCACTCTCTCATTTGCTCTCTTTTTACATTGCTTCACCACTCTCTTAAACCTCCCTCTTTTTCTCCATATACTCTTCCCTCCTTGCATCACTTCTACTTTGTAAAAACTTCTCATATGCTAACTTTTTCTCCCTTACTACTCTCTTTACATCATCATTCCACCAATCGCTCCTCTTCCCTCCCGCACCCACTTTCCTGTAACCACAAACTTCTGCTGAACACTCTAACACTACATTTTTAAACCTACCCCATACCTCTTCGACCCCATTGCCTATGCTCTCATTAGCCCATCTATCCTCCAATAGCTGTTTATATCTTACCCTAACTGCCTCCTCTTTTAGTTTATAAACCTTCACCTCTCTCTTCCCTGATGCTTCTATTCTCCTTGTATCCCATCTACCTTTTACTCTCAGTGTAGCTACAACTAGAAAGTGATCTGATATATCTGTGGCCCCTCTATAAACATGTACATCCTGAAGTCTACTCAACAGTCTTTTATCTACCAATACATAATCCAACAAACTACTGTCATTTCACCCTACATCATATCTTGTATACTTATTTATCCTCTTTTTCTTAAAATATTTATTACCTATAACTAAACCCCCCTCTATACAAAGTTCAATCAAAGGGCTCCCATTATCATTTACACCCTGGCACCCCAAACTTACCTACCACACCCTCTCTAAAAGTTTCTCCTACTTTAGCATTCAGGTCCCCTACCACAATTACTCTTCTCACTGGGTTCAAAGGCTCCTATACATTCACTTACAATCTCCCAAAATCTCTCTCTCTCCTCTGCATTCCTCTCTTGTCCAGGTGAAATACACGCTTATTATGACCCACTTCTCGCATCCAACCTTTACTTTAATCCACATAATTCTTGAATTTACACATTCATATTCTCTTTTCTCCTCCATAACTGATCATTTAACATTACTGCTACCCCTTCCTTTGCTCTAACTCTCTCAGATACTCCAGATTTAATCCCATTTATTTCCCCCCACTGAAACTCTCCTACCCCCTTCAGCTTTGTTTTCGCTTAGGGCCGGGACATCCAACTTCTTTTCATTCTTTAACATCAGCAATCATCTGTTTCTTGTCATCCGCACTACATCCACGCACTTTTAACCCTTTGAGGGTCGACAGGCCCTCTCCAAAAACTCTTTCCCTTCAGGGTCGGCCAAATTTAAAAAAAAAAAAAATTATTTTCTCTTATGAAAAGATAGAGAATTTTTTCCCCGATCATAAAGACACCAAAAGTTTGAAATTTGATAGAAAACTTACAGAATTAATGCTCTCGCAAAGTTAGTGGTCTCGGCGATGTTTACGTTACGGCGATTTTGCCCACTTTGAGCCCATTTTCGGCCAATTTCACTGTACTAGTCGACAAAAAAAAGAATATTTCCGCTAGAACTCCATTTTTCTATCGAATGAGTGAAAAGAAACCACAAATTTTAAATTCAGTTTATCCAGTACAGTGGTCAGAATTTAGCAATTTTCCCAAATTTTCACACAAATTTCAAAAGATGCCAATTTCCGAATAGGGTCCAGAATAAACAAGAAAGACATTCCTGGCACTAAAATGACATTTCCTCTAGTCATTAGTCACGTCTCAAGGCCCCTCTTAATATCTTTTGCTTTCCACTTTGAATTTTTATTCTCAAAAAAAAATATAAGATTTATGTTATGCAGACTACTGCAATTAGTGTAAAAAATGGTATAAATATTATTGGTGCACTTGTGAAAGAATATTAGACTCACCAGTTGACGTGTATTGCACGCTTGGCACGATTTGTTTACTTTTGAAGTTTAGTAAAAATCGAACATTTCTGCTACTTTGAGCTCAATTTCAAGGAAAACCTTTCATTGTAAAACCAGTAAAAATCATCTCAATTTCTGTAATATGTCTTCCATTCCATAAAATGAGACCAAGAAAACTAGAATACAACAATAAATACCATATGAAAATACACTGCAAAGTCGCTGATTTATTAAAAAAAATGGTCAAAGTTTTTTTTTTTCTCATTATGCACTGTGTGCTGCAGGATTTTTTTTAGACTGTGCACACTGACCACATAGACCCATTCTTTCATATGAAGGCCTACCAGCTTTCTCCCACTAGATTTGAGGCCGCTAGAATTTATGAGTACTAGTACGTCAAAAACCCCTACACGTAAGACGTACTAGTACGACCAAAACCCTCAAAGGGTTAAGCATCCCAGTTTTATAAAGTTTTTCTTCTTCTCTTTTTTAGTAAGTGTCTACAGGAGAAGGGGTTACCAGCCCATTGCTCCCGGCATTTTAGTCGCCTCATACGACACGCATGGCTTACAGAGGAAAGATTCTTTTCCACTTCCCCATGGACAATAGAAGAAATAAAGAAGAACAAGAACTATTTAGAAAAAGGAGAAAAACCTAGATGTATGTATATATATATGCATGTGCGTGTCTGTGAGTATATATACATTAAACACGGTACCTCGTAAGACGTATATATACGGCCGCGACAGTCAAAGGGTTAATTGAATATACAGGTCCACCATCACAAATCCGGCAGTCAGTTATTCGGTTCCTGCAGCTATTCGGCACTAATTTTGGCTAGCATAATTTCAAATTTCCAGGATCGCCACACCAACCTGCTGCTACTGTTTGGTGGCGCTACTTGCTGCATAAGTCATTCCAATTTCTTTTTCTCCATTTATTGTTTTAACCTGCTTACTTTTAGCCCTAGCCATGGTTCCAATGAATAAAAGAAATGCTTCTCATTATGTCAAGCACCTACACAGTACATTATCCATTAAAGATAAGGTGGCTTTGAAGCCACTGTCGGTTGCCATGAGCTAAGTCTCATGAAGCAGGATAATATACTTTATTATTACGCTAATATCAACACTACAGCTTATTTGCCTATCACAATTGATCTAGTATGACATAAGAAACAACATAAATAACATAAAACATGTTAAATACTCCAGAATGAATATTTTTCATAACAACAAGCAGTTCGACAGAGTTATGAAGAGGATATGGTAAACAAATACCATTCTCCTATCCTTGTCTTGGTGGCTTATATTAGCACAGGGCTAACTGTGATACACACTCATACTCCATCATAAACATGAAACAAAAAAGTTATTTTCTCTCTATAGATTATCACACATAACAGCATATGTGTAGAGAACCTAGGATAACCCCAAAAAAGTCAACGTTGCTTATTTTTAGTACCTGGCTTGGATTAGCCATATATGATTTTTGGTAAATATTCGATTCCCAGCCAGGGTAGAAACATTAGGCGTATTTCTTTACAACTGTTTGTCTATGTTTACCCATCAGTAAATGGGTACCTGAGTGTTAGTCGACTAGTGTGGGTGTTATCCTGGGACACTGACCTAATTTTCTTGAAATACTCAGCATAACAAGTGCCTTTCTATACAGTAGTAGTATGTCACTCGTATTGTAGATAGTGACCCTCGTATTGTAGATAGTCTTAATGACCCTCGTGTAGTAGATAGTCTTTTTAGTGTGATAATAAGATCTTATCTTCATTATAGAATAATAAGAAAATATTATAACATTTATATTATAATAATAAGGTAAAAAGACCCCAATGGAAATAAGTCACTCTGTCTGACTTTTTTGTGTTATCCTAGGTTCTCTACACACATGCTGCTATGTATGATAATTCTATGTAACTATTTGTGTATACCTGAATAAGCTTACTTACTTACTTACTGATCAAACCATACCCCCGGCCGGGATTAAACCCGCGGTCAATCCCGGCCGGGGGTATGGTTTGTTTGCAATCGTGTCATTACGATTTCTTGGCTCTCGTTACTTACTGATGTCAGCTAGGCCTGTATACCTTGTACATGTACGTGTAGTAAATAAAGATATTATTATTATTATTATTATTTCCTCAGTTGTTTGTTGGGTTATCTTATTCAAACTTGGGCAATGTATGATGGAAAGATACTTCTTCACGTACACCAAAAATGAAAGAAATCAGACCATAAATAGCGGAGTTCACTTCTCAGCCATTAGCGGCCGCTGAGCGGTATATTTTTGTATGGTTGTTATGACTATATTCTCATTTTTTTCAGCCTCATTTGATAGAATGAAAGATATATTACAGAAATAGAGATGATTTTGATTGCTTTCATGACGAAAAGTACATACCTTGAAATTGCGCTCACAGTAGCGAAAATGTTCTATTCTTTAGCGAAGCTCAAGAGTAAACAAATGACGTCACCGTCCAATACCTGTCCGCCTGCCAGTCCAAATTCCAGTACAGAGTCAAGAATTGATTGACATTATTTATACAATTATTACAATAATGCACCAGTCTACATAACAGTAAATCTTTTATTTTTTTTTTTTTGTGAATAAAAATTCCAAATGTTAAGCAAGAGTAATATAAGAGAGGCCTGTAGCCATGACTAATGAACAGAGAAAATGTTATTTTAGTGCCAGGAATGTCCACATTGTTTATTCTGGATCCTATTTTGAAATTGGCAGCTGTTGAAATTTGTGTGAAATTGGCCTAATTGCCAATTTCTGACCACTTTATTGGGTAGTTGAAATACGTGAATGGGCGGTTTCTTGTACTCAGTTGACAGACTAGAAGTAAATAAGTTTATTCAGGTATACACAAATACAGTTACATAGATTATCATACATAGCAGTGTATGTATAGAGAACCTAGGATAACCCAGAAAAGTCAGACAAAGTGACTTATTTCCAGTACCTGGCTTGAGCTTGCCATATATGATTTTTGGTAAATATTTTTTTTTTCTCGGTTGTTTGTTGGGCTATCTCACTGAAACTTGGGCAATGTATGATGGAAAGATGCTTCTTAACGTACAACAAAAATAAAAATGACGAACGATAAATAAGGGAGTTCACTTCTCAGCCATTAGCCGCCTCTTTGCAGTATATTTTCGTATGGTTTTTATAGTTGTATTCTCATTTTTTGGACTCATTTGATATAATGGAAGATATATTAAAGAAATAGACATGATTTTGATTGCTTTCATGACGAAAAGTACGTACCTTGAATTTGAGCTCAAAGTAGCGGAAATGTTCGATTTTTGCCGATGTTCAACGAACTGTGTAAGTCAAGTTGGTTAATTTTATTAAGTGTATTCTAACTTAACCACTCTGTAATTCGGCAAACTCAGTAATCCGGCACACTACAGGTCCCAATGATGCCGGATTTGTGATGGAGGACCTGTATTGATTTCTTAACTGCCCATCCCCTCTTTTGATACGCCTACATATGCCTCTCTTTTGACCAATGAGATATTTTAATCTATTGTTCATCCATTTGGGATCATTTTTGTTAGATCTAATTTCCCTACTTGGAACAAAAGTTGTCTGGGCAGCTAGAACTATGCTCTGAAAAACGTCATATTGGCAACCAAGATCACCTACCTGACCCATAGTCAGGACATCCCAATTTAGCCCACCCAAGTAATTTTTCAGTCCCATGAAGTCGGCCAAGCGAAAATCTGGGACAGAGATTTGATTGCAGTTATCTGGGTAATTCCATGATATATTGAAACTAAGTGATTTGTGATCACTTTCTCCAAGCTCACCATTTTCCTCAAGATTATTAATTAGTGAATCTTTGTTGGCAACAACCCAAATCAAGCAGAACCCTTTCCCCCTAGTCGTTCGGGCACAAATGTTCTAAAAAAACAATCCTGAACCGTATCAAGAAAGTCACCAGACTCAAGATTTCCTGTCATATTGTTCCAATCAATTTGTCTAAAGTTAAAATCTCCCATTATCACAACATTTTCATATCTAGATGCCTTATGAATTTCATCCCATAACAGCTTACTGCCCTCCCTATCAAGGTTTGGGGGCCTATAAATCACACCCACAATTAATTCGTCACGTCCCTCGAGAAACTGTAGCCAAACTGATTCTGTGTTCGATGTTTCTAATCTTATATCATGTCTAAGACAACAATTTAACCCTTTGACTGTTTCAGGCCCCTTTCTGAAACTGTCATTCTATGTCGATAAATTTTTGAAAAAAAAAAAAAAATTATTTTTTCTTATGAAATGATAGAGAATCTTTTCCCAATGGTAATGACACCAAAAGTTCGAAATTTGGTCGAAAACTCATGGAATTACTCTCCCGCGAAGTTAGCGGTCTCGGCGACATATGCGTATCGGCGATTTCGCCAACTTTGAGCCCTATTTTCAGCCAATTCCGTTGTTCCAGTTGACCAAACTCATAGCTATTTCTTTAGAACCTCCATTTTATCTATCAGCTGAGTACAAGAAACCTCCCATTTACCAATTTGGACTACCCAATATGGTGGTCAGAAATTGGCAATTTGGCCAATTTCACGCAAACTAAAAATGATGCCAATTTCAAATAGGGGCCAGAATAAACAAGGTAGACATTCTTGGCACTAAAATAACATATCCTCTGTTCATTAGTCACATCTCTAGGCCCCTCTTATATTATTATTGCTTTCTATTTTGTTTTTTTATTCATACAAAAAAATACAAAAATTTACTGTTATGCAGACTACTGCATTATTGTTAAAAATGGTATAAATAATATCAGTGCACTAGTGAAAGAATATTAGACTCCCCAGTTGACGAGTATTGGACGTGTGGTGTGATTTGTTTACTCCTGAACATTGGTAAAAATCGAACATTTCCGCTACTTTGAGCTCAGTTTCAAGGTCGATTTCATCGTCAAAGTAATGAAAATCATCTCTATTTCTGTAATATGTTTTCCATTTTATCACCTAAGACCATGAAAACGCAAATACATCAATAAATACTATACGAAAATACACCTCAAATTCGGCGTTTTAAGCCAAAAAAAACGATAAGAGTTTTTTTTTTCTCATTACACACTGTGTGTTGCAGGATTTTTTTTATGTAGTGCACACTGACCACACAGACCCATTCTCTCACATGTGGGCCTACCAGCTTTCTTCCGCTTGATTTGAAGCCGCTAGAATTATTGAGTATACATACGTCAGAAACAGTGGCGCGTAAGACGTATTTATATGGCGTAAACAGTCAAAGGGTTAAATTTTCTCTGACGTACATCACCACATCACCACCCTTCCTGTTGACCCTATCAGTGTGGAATAGTTTATAACCCTGTATGTTGCATTCAGAAGGCATTTCTCTATCTTTCAGGTTGAACCAGGTCTCTGTTATACCAATAATATCTATATTACCTACACTTGCAAGTAATTTTAGCTCATCTATCTTATTTCTTAGACTCCTACTATTTGTATAGTAAACCTTAAGGGAACTAGTCACTCGTTGCCCTCTACTATCTCTCTTTGTTGGTTGATCAATTGATTTGCCATTACTAGGAACTTTATTTTGAATATTGCCTTTTAAACATATCCCTGTGATATCCAGGTAATAACTGCTGTTTTTAACCCTAATGCTGCAGCCTGATTGTTTCCCACAAACACCCATACCTCTATAATCTATCAGTTTAAACTCCTAGACAAGTCATCAATTGCCCTCTCAATTGAATTGGCTAATGCAACCACTCCTTCCCCAGAGAGATGAACCCCATCCCTTGCATACATTATCACGTTTGCAAAAGAATAGGTCCCAGTTATCAATGAATGGGATTGCAAGTTCCTTGCAGTACCTGTCTAGCCAGCAATTCATACCAGTTGCCCTAGACATCCATTCATTGCCCACTCCCTTTCTAGGCAAGATGCTACATATGACTGGGATCCCTCCCTTAGACCTAACTACTTCTATGGCTGACCTGTACTTATCCAGCAGCTCCCCTCTCCTGCCCTTCCCAATGTCATTACCCCCAGCACTAAGACAGATAATGGGCTTGTTCCCATTACCTGCCATAATATTATCCAACCTGCTGACTATGTCACCAACACCAGCTCCAGGAAGACACACACTCTGTCTGACCTT
Source organism: Cherax quadricarinatus (assembly GCF_026875155.1). NCBI lineage: Eukaryota > Metazoa > Arthropoda > Malacostraca > Decapoda > Parastacidae > Cherax > Cherax quadricarinatus. Next base: position 29,524 of record NW_026465679.1, read on the forward strand.
TCTGTCTCTGTTACAAAATGCACGGTCCATATATCTTACCAGAGAATCGCCTACTATTAAAATATTCTTACCTTGATTAGCAGGGTAATCAGTGGTACCTTCAACCTCACTAACCACGTTTTTGCATCAAAATATTGCCTTGGTTAATGACAAAAAACACGATTAAAGTCATTCATCGCAAACGTGTCTGCATGGCATAAGCGGCCCGGACACTCCACGTACAGCCAATGTGCCATTGTTTACAAGCCAGTGAGGACGATTCCACGCATACATGCGATATATTTTGTATTATTCCACTGTTTTTAGTGCTTGTAACTGCTAAATAAGCCACCATGGGCCCAAAGAAAGCTTCTAGTGCCAGCCCTCTGGTAAAGAGGGTGAGAAACACTATAGAATTCAAAGAAGTTTGTAGAAAGATACGAAAGTGGTGGTGGTAGAGGGTGGTAGTATGGTCCAACAGGTCTGCTCCAGTGTTCCTGCTTTCTTATACACACCAACCAGGGTACTTCCCCACACACCAGCCAGGTTACTTTCCCACATACCAGCCAGGGTACTTTCCTACATACCAGCCAGGGTACTTTCCCACACACCAGCCAGGGTACTTCCCCACACACCAGCCAGGGTACTTCCCCACACACCAGCCAGGGTACTTCCCCATACACAAGCCAGGGTATTTCCCCACACACCAGCCAGGGTACTTCCCCACATACCAGTCAGGGTACTTCCCCACACACCAGCCAGGGTACTTCCCTACATACCAGCCAAACTACTTCCCCACACACCAGCCAGGGTATTTCCCCACACACCAGCCAGGGTACTTCCCCACACACCAGCCAGGGTACTTCCCCACACACCAGCCAGGGTACTTCCCCACACACCAGACAGGGTACTTCCCCATACACCAGCCAGGGTATTTCCCCACACACCAGCCAGGGTACTTCCCCACATACCAGTCAGGGTACTTCCCCACATACCAGTCAGGGTACTTCCCCACACACCAGCCAGGGTACTTCCCTACATACCAGCCAAAGTACTTCCCCACACATCAGCCAGAGTACTTCCTCACATACCAGCCAGGGTACTTCCCCACACACCAGCCAGGGTACTTCCCCACACACCAGCTAGGGTACTTCCCCACATACCAGCCAGGGTACTTCCCCACATACCAGACAGGGTACTTCCCCACACACACGATTTGATTTGATTGGGATGTGCATGAGTGAATAGAATTATCAAAGCTTATTGCTTGGGACGCATTGAAAATCGAGTTGGGCAAATACGATTCTGTTAGTGGGATGGTTTGTGAAGGACTTGCCTAGTATGGGCCAACAGGCCTGCTGCAGTGTTCCTGCTTTTTTATGTGCAAACATTTATGGATAAACATCACCCTGACACAGCTGTTGCAAGCCATGCTGGCAACATCTACAATGACAATGTGTCCCATTTTAGGGAAATCTTAAAGAGACGCCTGAAACAGAGCTCTCTGGACAGGTATTCTGTGCGACAAGGGTCCAGTGACTCAAGCTGGTCCTAGTGGCATTAAAAAACAAAGAAGGGAAGTAACCTCGGAAAAGGACTTGGTGCCTGAAGTCTTTATGGAAGGGGATTCCTTTTCCAAACACTAGTACACCTACGTCCTCTCCCCTCCTCCCGTCTCATCACTCATTAATACGTCTTCAATAAAGGTAAGTGTCATTTTATTATTTATTCTGCATGTTTCATTGTTTTCTGTGTAGGAAAATGTATATTTCATGTATAAAAATTATTTTGTTTAACCCTTAACCCTTTCAGGGTTGGTGCCGTACTAGTACAGCTTGCATGCCAGGGTTGGTGCCGTACAAGTATGCATAAATTCTAGCGCCTTCAAATCTAGTGAGAGAAAGCTGGTAGGCCTACATATGAAACAATGGGTCTATATGGTCAGTGTGCGCAGTATAAAAAAAATCCTGCAGCACACAGTGCATGAGAAAAAAAAAAACACCAAGTTTTTGGTTTAAAACAGTGACTTTGCAGAGTATTTTCATATGGTATTTATGGTTGTATTCTAGTTTTCCTGGTCTCATTTTATAGAATGGAAGACATATTACGGAAATTGAGATGATTTTTATTGGTTTCACAATGAAAAGTATCTTGAAATTGAGCTCAAAGTAGCAGAAACGTTAGATTTTTGCCAAGTTCAAAAGTAACTAAATCAAGCCATGCATCCAATACACGTCAACTGGTGAGTAATATTCTTTCACAAGTGCACTGATATTATTTATACCATTTCAACACCATTTCTACACTAATGCAGTAGTCTGCATAACAGTAAATCTTTTATTTTTTGTGAGAATAAAAACTCAAAGTGGAAAGCAAAAGAAATGTAACAAGAGGTGTGGGGATGTGACTAATGAACAGAGGAAATGTTATTTTAGTGCCAGGAATGTCCGTCTTGTTTATTCTGGACCCTATTTGGAAATTGGCATCTTTTGAAATTTTTGTGAAATTGGCAAAATTGCCAATTTCGGACCACTTTATTGGATAGTTGAAATTGGTAAATGGATGGTTTCTTGTACTCATTCAATAGAAAAATGGAGTTCAAGCAAAATAGTTATGATTTTTGTTGTCTGGTACACTGGAATTGGCCAAAAATAGGGCTCAAATTGGGCAAAATCTCCGATGCGTAAACATCGTCGAGACCGCTAACTTCGCGAGAGCATAATTTCTTAAGTTTTCCATCAAATTTCATACTTTTGGTGTCATTATGATCAGGAAAAGATTCTCTATCATTTCATAAGAATTTTTTTTTTTTTTTTTTTTAATTTCCGACCCTGAGAACAAGTTTAGGGGAGGGCCTACCGACCTTGAAAGGGTTAAACTGTGCAAATGTAGATCTACGTTCACCTGCATGGTGCTCCGAATATTTCGAAAAATAAAAAAAATCTTTTTTTTGTTTTTAACCCTTTGACTGTTTCCGACGTATAAATACGTCTTAGGAGCCAATGTTTCTGACGTATTTATACACATAAATTCTAGCAGCTTCAAATCAAGCAGGAGAAAGCTGCTAGGCCCACATGTGAGAGAATGGGTCTCCATGGTAAGTGTGCACCATATAAAAAAAATCGGGGAGCCAGTGGTGCATTGTGGGAATGCCATTTCAGTTGTCATTTTTCAGCATGTCTAGTGGTAAGAAATATGTGATTCCCCAGCAAATCTGGGACTCTTCTCTTCCCAAGTGATGCTCTAACACAGATGGAAGTGTCAGTGAAGATCAATTTCATGATTTGGAGGAGTTTGAGACCAAAAGCAATGGAGGAGGAGGAGGGGGAGGAGGGGAGGAAGAGGAGGAGGAGGAGGAGGAGGAGGGAAGGAAGAGGAGGAGGAGGAGGAGGAGGAGGGAGGAGGAGGAGGAGGAGAAGAGGAGGAGGAGGAGGAGGAGGAAGAAGAAGATGTAATAATATTGTTCCCTTGAAGCAAGAAAAAAAAAAGTCCACCCCATGACAGTGACAAGATAAGGGGAGATAACATCTGATAAGAGCTGACTTTGATGAGCGTAAAGGAGGGTAATATTACATGACCATCGCCTCCCTTTGTTTTTGCTGGTACACAAACATTTCTGTCTGTCTATTTGTCTGTCTGTCAAGCTCCCTGTCTGTCCATCTAGCTCTCTGTCTCAGAGAGAGCCACAAGACTGTGTCATCACGTTTACTCACATCTTCAAGCAGAGTATAGCACTTTGTCTGGATTTCTTGGGTTATCCTAGGTAATTTACACTATGTATACTTGTATTTATGTGTACCTGTGAGACAGAGATAGGCAGACAGAAAGAGAGACAGATTGAAAGATATAGAATGAGGGAGAAAGATAATTAGATAGAATGGAGGAGGGGAAGCAGCATCCGACCCCATTGTTTTGACAGGGGTAGGGGTAGTGACTAATGAGATAATATGTCACTTTGACAGCTGCCGACTAAAATTATACCAACTCACAAACAATATAAGCCACGACGATCGCAGACAAGGAGGAGGAGGGAGAAGGAGGGAGGGAGGGGAGAAGGAGGAGAAGGAGGAGGAGGAGGAGGAGAGAGGAGAGAGAGGAGGAGAGAGGAGGAGAGAGAAGAGGAGAGAAAGGAGAAGAGAAGAGGAGGAGAAGAAGGAAGAAGAAGAGGAGAAGAGAGAAGGAGAAGAAGAAGGAGAAGAGAGAAGGAGAAGAAGAAGGAGAAGAAGAAGAAGGAGAAGAAGAAGAAGGAAAGAAGGAGGAGAAGAGAAGAGAAGAAGGAGAAGAAGAAGAAGGAGAAGAAGAAGAGAAGAAGAAAGGAGAAGAAAGAAGGAGAAGAAGAAGAAGGAGAAGAGAAGAAGGAGAAGGAAGAAGAAGGAGAAGAAGAAGAAGGAGAAGAAGAAGAAGGAGAAGAAGAAGAAGGAGAAGAAGAAGAAGGAGAAGAAGAAGAAGGAGAAGAAGAAGAAGGGAGAAGAAGAAGAAGGAGAAGGAGAAGAAGAAGAAGAGGAGAAGAAGAAGAAAGAGAAGAAGAAGAGAAGAAGAAGAAGAGAAGAAGAAGAAGAAGAAGAGAAGAAGAAGAAGAAGAAGAAGAAGAGAAGAAGAAAGAAGAAGAAGAAGAAGAAGAAAGAGAAGAAGAAGAAGAAGAAGAAGAAAAGAAGAAGAAGAAGAAGAGAAGAAGAAGAAGAATAGATGTGTAATAGAATGTAGTGTGAGAAAAGTTTAAAAAGAAGAAGTATTGAATAATAAGTTGAAGAAATAGTAGATATATGAGTTAAGAGTAAACAACGAAGTGTAAATATACATTGCACCTTATTTTGTCTCATAGGCCTACATAATTATGTGAAAAAATTTTTAATATTGAGAAAAAAACAACAAACTTATAATACAAGTAAACTAAAGTTTACGGCTGAGCGGCAAGTAACGCCTGTTGCCATACGGCTCAATTTTAAAGCAAACTTCACAGCTCTAATCATCGTAAGTACCAATGGCAAAAATTTTTTTTTTGGACTAAAACACTCAGAAAAATAATCTTAACATTTTCATAAGAAAAAATAATTTTTTTTTTTTTTGAATATTTGGCGACATAGAATGACAGTTTCAGAGAGGGGCCTGAAACAGTCAAAGGGTTAAATAAGACCAAAAAATTTTTTTTAGGACCAGTACTTACCGAGATATAAGACCGTGAAGTTGGTTCTGGATGCTCACCTGACGACATTATTATTATTATAATAAAAAAGAAGCGCTAAGCCACAAGGGCTATACAGCGCTGCAGGGTAGGGAAGGAAGCGAGGGTATTGGATGGCAGAAGGGAGGAGGGATGATCAGTAGGTTACAGAAAACAGCGGGGCAGGGGATAGTACGGGGGTAGAGGGTAGCAAGAGATTGAAGTAGAAAGGGCTGAAGGTATCAGAATTTGTGAAGTAAGTCGGTTGTTGTCAAAAAGTCAAAGAGAGAGTCTGGATGAAAGGTGGGTCCATCAGCGAGAAGGGAAGGTAGAGAGAGAGCAGCAGAGCGAAGACGATGACGGAGGTAAATTCTGCGTGCTCGTTGATAAAGTGGGCAGTCCAACAGAATGTGGCTGACTGATAATGGAACTTGGCAATTCTCACAGAGAGGAGCAGGGCGCCCCTCCATGAGATATCCATGAGTAAGACGAGTATGGCCAATGCGAAGACGGGAGAGAGTAGTCTCCCAACCTCGACACTGGCGATAAGAAGACGGCCAGTAACCTATACTCGGTTTAATAGATTAAAGTTTCTTGCCGAGCATAGTAGACCAACGTTGTTGCCAACGGGTGTGAAGTTGGGAAGATATTGCAGCAAAATAGTCCGTAAATGGAATACCTCTACATGAAACTGGTAGGTCATGTACTGCTGACCGCGCAGCAGTGTCTGCCTGTTCATTGCCCTGTACGTCAACATGACCAGGGACCAACAAAAAACAATATCTTTATGCTTGGTAAAGATGCGGCGTAGCCAAAGTTGGTACGGAGGACTAAGGGGTGAGGTGTATCAAATTTCTGTATAGCCTGTAAAGCACTAAGGGAGTCTGAGACAACCACAAATGATGACACAGGCATAGATGCAATACGGATAAGCGCTGTAAGGATGGCATACAATTCAGCAGTAAAAATACTAGCCGAAGACAGTAAATGCCCTTGTACGACGCTGTCCGGAAACACTGCTGCGAATCCTACGCCGTCAGAAGACTTAGAGCCATCTGTGTACACAGCAATGGCATGAGAATGAGAGTGAAAGTGGTCAAGAAAAAAGAGAGCGGAAGCGACCGTAGACAGTTGGGCTTTTGAGCAAGGGAGAGAGAAAGAACAGACTCGAACAGCTGGAACTTCCCAGGGGGGTAGGGAAAAGTGAGATGCTACATGTACATAGAAAGGTGGTAATTGAAGAGAAGACAAGAGCGAATGAAGGCGAAGAGAGAAGGGATGGAGTAAACAGGGGCGGCGAACAAATAATGTCTACTAATATCAGTGACCATTCTATAAATGGAAGGATTGCGGAGATCATGAGAGCGTACATAGTAGCGAAGGCAATGGGCATCACGGCGATCGGATAAGGATGGAACGTTCGCTTCTGCATAGAGGCTCTCGACAGGGGAAGAGCGAAAAGCACCCAAGGCATAACGTAATCCTTGGTGATGAATGGGTTAAGGCTAGAGAGAGTAGCAGGAGATGCCGCTGAATAGATCTGGTCACCATAATCAAGTTTCGATAAGATAAGGGTGGAATGTAGGCGAAGGAGGGTTCGACGATCAGCTCCCCATGAAAGATGAGCAAGGGTTTTAAGAAGTTTCAGCCAGCTGTGGCAAGTTGTCTTCAGAGAGGTAATGTGAGGTTTCTAGGATAACCTACGATCAAAGAGGAGGCCCAGAAACTTGACTGTATCACGTACAGGGATACGGGAGCCATAGAGGTACAATGGATGATCGGAGATGACAGAGCATCTAGTGAAAGTAATTTGGTGGGTTTTAGTGCTGGAAAATTTAAACCCACATGTGGTGGCCCAATTGGAAACACGATCGACTGCATGCTGGAGAGAAACTGTAATAAGGTGACAGTCAGCGCCTGCACAGGCAATAGCGAAGTCATCAAGTTAGAGTGATGACCAAATATTTGATGGAAGACTAGAGGCCAAATTATTAATAGCAAGGGGAAAAAGTGTTTTGCTCAGAACACATCCCTGGGGGAGACCTTCAAGCTTGGATAAAGTCCGGGGAGAGCACATTATTAACCCCAACACGGAAAAAGCCTGTCAGTTAAAAGTTCTTAAGGAAGGATGGTAGATTGCCTCGAAGGCTAAGGAGTGGGCTTGGGCTAAAATATTATACCTCCAAGTTGTGTCATATGCCTTCTCAAGGTCAAAAAATATGGCAATAACCGATGTGGTTATTCGCAAAGGCATTACGAACATACGTATCCAAGCGTAGTAAGGGGTCTATGTACAACGTCCCTTACGAAAGCCATATTGACGAGTGGGAGACTGTTGTGTGTCTCTTAAATACCACACTAAACGTCTATTTACTAGGCGTTCCATCACTTTGCAAAATGCACGGTAAGGCGGGACGATAGGGGAGGTTTCTGCCCCGTAGTCCCGGTTTGCGGAAAGGGAAACAACGGCGATTTCCACACTGTGGAAAATCCTTTTATTTATTTATTTATTTTTTTAAAAAATTTGAGCACACATACAGAGGTAAAAAAATAAAAAAAAGAGCCAGCATGCCAAAAACCCATTATATTGCATAATAAGGGCGGCTTAAAATTAACTTAAGATTAATAAGAAATGATAAAAATAGTGATAAAATTTTAAATTAAACAATTACTTAAAGCACAAGTGGGATTAAAAAGACAGGTCATAGGGTTGTATCATTGTTGTACTTTCAGTAGAAGGGAGATTCTGTTGGTATTTTTTTTTAAAAATAAAAAGTTAATTGGGTTTTAGGTTTAACATTTATGTGATTAATTGTGAGAAGCATTTAAGATATACAAATTTTAAGGTTCAGTTTTTCAGTATTTATTTGGTTTTGGGTGAGTAAGTGATCTTTTGAGAAGAGACTTTAATTTTTAAAAAGGGAGTGTTTCTTTTATATTTACAGGGAATAAAATTTCCGTTTTAGGGCCTTTTATTGCATTTAGTTTTTGATAGTGTGAGATGGAACGGGAACATCAAAAAGATCTGTCCGTGTTATGGTCATTTTTTCTGTTGAGGTTGGCAAGGGATGTTTGAGGGAAAGGGGGAATATCAGAGTTAAGTGTTTTTATGTATGTAATAGGGGCATAATAAAAAAATGGGGTTTTTGTAGGTGAGAGGGTTTAGGTATTGAATATTGGTGGAGTGTGCGCCTAAGTGAGAAATTTTTATTTAACTGCAGCCTTTTGTTGGTAAAATTTGTGTTGAGATGGTTACTTGTTGTTGAGCCCCCGCACAAATTCCTAGATGAGTAGGGGGAATAAGAGAGTGAAATAGGGGCCCGGAGGGTGATGTGGAAAATAGTACCCTATCTTCGATAGTATGCCTACATCTTGGGAAATTTTCTTAGAAATTGTTGTAATTGTGTTAAATTTTGAGTCTATTATCAAGGGGGATTCCAAGAATTTTCCCTTGTTTGCTTTTTGATGGGATCCGTTTATCATTATGTTAAGAGGGACACTTAGCTTGTTACCAACTGAATGAAATAGTTTTGTCAATTTTAGTGTAAGTTTGTTTGTCCTCATCCAGGTAGTATTTTCTGTAATTCGGATTTACAGTATTGGGGAGCGTTGACTGGGCTCGGGTTTTGGGGGGGAAGACGTATGTAGTTCATCTGCAAAAGTGTGGGTTTTAGA
>NW_026465680.1:0-13803 GCF_026875155.1 Cherax quadricarinatus
GACTAAAACCCCCTGGCTACACCCAGCATCCTCAAATCCTAAATACAAAGCACCTATACGAAAAAACATACAGAAGGGGTCACAAAACCCAGAGACCAACAAAACGTACCGTCAACCCTAACCAGCTGATAAAAGGGGGACAAAAAATTGTTTTTATGAGAACAGATCTCCATTAAAAGGTGATAATAAAAAAAAACCGGGTAAACCCTATCAGAAATTTCTAGGAACAAAAAAGACATCACAAAACAGCGCAATTAAAACTAACAAAGCCAGATGAACCCAAACCCCACCAACTGAAACAGCAAACAGACTCAATGTTTTCTTCTCCACCATGGTAAAAAACCTTGCCAATAAAATCCAAGTCAAATACCCCACCCAATGACTTTCTCACTGGCAACTACCCGAAACACACAGTTCCTAGCTCCGACTAACCCAAGAGAAGTCTTCCTTATTGTCAACACTAAAAACAAGACGGGAGATTTAAATACCTTACACCCTTTTATACCAAAAAGTGTTGCAAGTGCTGTCACCAATCATTGCAACACTAACAAACCCATCGAATCCTCTCCCTTTCCCCTACAGTTCTCAAAATAGCGAGGGTCACCCCGATCCATAAGGGAGGAGACCAAACAGACTTGAATAACTATAGGCTAATATCCAACTTACACCCTCTCTCTAAAATCTTCAAAAAATTAATTCATAAGCGAATCTATTCCTATCTCATCTCCCACAACATACTCAACCCCTGTCAGTTTGGTTCCCGGCCTAATAAAAATACAATGATGCATTATACACATGCTAGAACAAGTATCACTGCACTAGAGGAAAAAAAAAGTCCCACTGGGAATCTTCATTGATTTACGTAAAGCTTTCGTTACAGTTGATCACGACTTGCTCCACAAAAATTGTCGCCCCCAAAATGGTATAAGAGGGCACTCCCTCAACTACCTAAAGTCATCCCTCAGCAACAGAAGCCAATATGTGTACACAAATGGAGCAAACTCTTCCGCACAGCAATTACAGTTTGGTGTCCCACAGGAATTTTCTTGGCCCTCTTCTCTTTCTCATTACATAAATGACCTACCAAATGCATCACAACTACTAAATCCACACTATTTGCAGATGACACTACATACTTTTTCTCTCACCCGAGCCCAGTCATTCTAGCCAATACTGTGATTACTGAATTACAGAAAATACCTACCTGGATAAGGACTAACAAACTTACTCTCAACATTGACAAAACCTACTTCATTTAGTTTGGAAATAGAGCCACAGATGTCCCTCTTAACATAATGATAAACGGATCACCTATCACAAAGCTCACAGAGGGGAAATTCTTAGATCATAGACTCAAATTTCAAAAACACATACAACAAATTTCCAAGAAAATTCCAAGACCTGTAGGCATACTATCGAAGATATGGTACTGTGTTCCACAGTCAGCCCTCCGGGCCCTATACCCACTCACTTATTTACCCCATCTCCCCTGTGGAATTTGTGCATAGGGCTCAACAACAATAAACCATCTCAGACCATTAATTACCCAACAAAAGGCTGCAGTCAGAATGATAACAAATTCCCACTACAGGGAGCACACTCCACCAAATTCAAAACTCTAACCTACTCACCATAAAAAACATCCATACTTATTATTGTACCTACTACATACATAGAACACTTAACTTGGATATAAGCCCTCCCTTCAAACGTCTCCTTACCAACCTCAACAGAACACGTGACCATAACACAAGCACAGATCACTCTTTGATGTTCCCCATGTCCATCTCACACTGCAAAAACTCAATGCACATAAAAGGCCCAAAAGTCTGGAATTCACTACCTGTGAATATAAAAGAAACACTGTCCCGTTTTTAAATTCAAGTCTCTTCTTAAAAATCACTTACCCACAACCAAATAAATACTGAATAATAGTATCACATAAATGTTTAACCCCGTGACCCAGTCTAACTTTGTTATTTTTAATTACATTTCCTAACAGAATACTCCATTCGCTGAATGGACAGCAATACAGTAAAAGACCATATGACCTGTTTTTTGAAATACTCATTTGTGCTAAATTGTTAACTGTTTACAACAATGTTTACCACTTAGTTAATTTTAAGCCTGCCCATAATGCTCTGCATACAAGGGGCTTTGCATGTTACACTTAACCACTTAACCCGGGCCGCGGGGCGTTGACCCCCGAACTCTCCAGGTAAACTCCAGGGAAACAAACCCACTCTGCCTTTCCCATCCACACCGTCTTCCCCACCACCCCCGCTGAAATGATCACTTTGACTTTTTGGGTTATCCTAGGTTCTCTACACATGCTGCTGATTTTTTGGGTTATCCTAGGTTCTCTACACATGCTGCTGTGTATGATAATCTATGTAACTGTATTCTTGTGTATCTGAATAAACTTATACACTGTCTTCCCAACCACCCACACCGTCTTCCCAACTGCCCACACCATCTTCCCCACCACCGACGCTGTCTTCCCTTACCACTATCTGTATCTGGTATCCTGGGCATTGCTTTCAGTCACAAACTCCTCAAAACCATGAAATTCATCTTCACTGACACTTCCATCTCTGTTTGAACTATCAATTGGGAAGAGAAGAGTCCCAAATTCACCGGGAAGTCAGATATTTCTTAATGCTAGGCATGCTAAACGAGGACTACTGAAATGGTGTTCCCACAATGCACCACTGGCTCCCCGATTTTTTTATACTGTGCACACAGACCCATTCTCTCACATGTAGGTCTACCAGCTTTCTCCCGCTAGATTTGAAGCCGTTAGAATTTTGGCGTAGTACTATGGCATCAACACTGGCTTGCAAGCCATAGTACTACGGCACCGACATTGAAAGGGTTAATCCTTGGGCCTCTGCATACTTATTACTCACTAGCATAGTGGAATTGTGGAATGAGTGGAATATGAACTATTTATTTATTGCAGCAAAATAAAGCAGTAACAACTGCTCACCTATTTTTCCACCTGTTAGAAAGTATATCTAGAAAACAAGTCTACAAGTTTAGACTAATAAGTCTAGCATTAGAGCTACATGCCACCCTAATCTAATAAGTAACTTAGCAACACACTATAAAGTGAATGCTCAAAAAAGAAAATTCACTGCATTTTTTTTTGTTTTAAAGTTCTTGTTTTCTGACCTGTTTTTCAGTTGGTCATATTATTGCATTCTATTAATGAAAGATCTTCAGGCATGATCACTCCCTGAGATCATATTCTTTCTACTCTTTGGTAGTTTGATTTAATTTTTCATTGTTCCAGCTTTGATTTTTAAATTTTTCAGTCAGTATTGAATTTTGTGCAGCCCACTGGAAGACTTGGCTTGCAAATGTCTCGACTACTGCTGCTGTACATAGATCCACTACGAGGCCTAGTTATTGACCGGGCTGCAGGGCATGACCCCTAGAACACCTCTAGGTATACCCTTTAAACACCAACAGTTTCCACCATTGTAGGGTATACCCCCAGAAACGAAAATACTTTTACCTTCATTTATTCCATAGTTGTCTTGCCAGAGGTGTACAGACATCATATGTATTAAAATAATCTGGTTTTCATCATGCTGTACTTAATTTATCTTCCATACAGAGTGCAAATTGATGAAAGAAGTGCAGAAAAGCGAAATTTAGAAAATACAATCCATGATTTAGAATTCAGGAAATCTGCTCTTGAACGTCAGATGAAGTCACTGGAGGCGGAACTTGCTGCACGCCTGGATGAATTGTCTGGGCTTAAGGTTTGTATTTAATTTGCTTGCTCTCATTTGATATTGTATCACAATAAACTTATTATTTAACTAAATTACCTACTGAGTTTTGCCTTTGGGGAATTGGTGTAACTATTGGTTAGACAATAATGCCAGTCATTGACAGCTGGAATATTTCTTTATAATGTACAGATGTACATATGTAACATAATGTACATATGAGGTGGTTTGGTCATTTAGAGAGAATAGATCAAAGTAGAATGACATGGAGAGTGTATAATCTGTAGGGGAAGGAAGGCGGGGTAGGGGTCGTCCTCGAAAAGGTTGGAGGGAGGGGTAAAGGAAGTGTTGTGGGTGAGGGGTTTTGTCTTCCAGCAAGCGTGCGTGAGCATGTTAGATAGGAGTGAATGGAGACGAATGGTATTTGGGACCTGACGAGCTGTTGGAGTGTGAGCAGGGTAATATTTAGTGAAGATATTCAGGGAAACCGGTTATTTTATGTAACTGGACTTGAGTCCTGGAAATGGGAAGTACAATGCCTGCACTCTAAAGGAGAGGGTTGGGATATTGGCAGTGTGGAGGGGTATATTGTGTATTTTATACGTATATACTTCTAAGCTGTTGTATTCTGGGCACCTCTGCAAAAACAGTGATTATGTGTGAGTGAGGTGAAAGTGTTGAATGATGATGAAAGTGTTTTCTTTTTGGGGATTTTCTTTCTTTTTTGGTCACCCTGCCTCTGTGGGAGACGGCCCAACTTGTTAAAAAAAAAATATGTATGCAAGGCATGGGATGGCATCTTTCTTGGCAAGGGTAATAACATTTGCCAGTTCAGTTAAGGGGTCCATTGCTGAAATTATATCAGGCTTTATACTGGTGGAAAATGTAGGTATAAGTGAGTATATGACAAAGGGGTTGCATTACTAGGGAATGGAAGAAAAAAATTGCAAAGGTAGTTTAGGAAAACGTTCAGAAAACAAGATAACTCTTTATCAAGGTTGTGGCACTGTTATAGGAGTAGAGTGACACTTTAATTTAATATCAGCAATGCAGTGGAAAAGAAATCCATTCAGAAACACTCGAAATGATATTACTATATGGTAAATACAGTGGTCCCTCAATAATCCTCCGGCCTGAAAGTCGTCCATTTTGGAAATAGTCCTGTTTTTCGTAAAATATTGGCTCGCAAATGGTCCGGTAACTCGCTAATGTCCTAATATCCTTCATCCCGGACGCGTACTCACGCTCCTGAGCCGCCTCGGCCTTTCCTTCCCAGCCAGTGTGCCATTGTTTACCAGTGAGTGACGGTCCCCTCCATGCTCCTACGAAATATTTCATAATATCCATTGATTTTAGTGCTTGCAGTGCAATAAATAAGCTACCATGGCTCCAAATAAAGCTTCTAGTGCCAGCCCTTTGGTAAAGAATGTGAGAAACACATAATTTTGAAAAGTTTGTAGAAAAATACAAGGATGGTGGTGGTAGAGTGGAAGCAGTTGTGTTAGTGGCTGATGAACATAAGAAAGGAGATCACTGCAGCAGGCCTGTGGCCCATGCTCGGCAGGTCTTTACAATTCATCCTCACTAACGAACATTTTCCCCAACCCAGTCCTCAATGCTACCCAAGAAATAAGCTCTGATAACTCTATCCACTCATTTGCAAGTCCCAAATGAGTGGATAGTTTATCAGGAGCTTATTTCTTGGGTAGCATTGAGGACTGGGTTGGGAAAATGTTTCGTTTAGTGGGATGAATTGTAAAGGACCTGCCGAACATGGCCCAACAGGGCTGCTGCAGTGATCCTCCTTTCTTATGTTCTTATGTTCATCAACCACTATCACAACTGCTTCCACTCTACCACCACCATCTTTGTATTTTTTCTACAAACTTTTTCATAAAAAATGTGTTTCTCACATTCTTTACCAAAGGGCTGGCACTAGAAGCTTTCTTTGGTGGTAGTGATGGGGGTTTAGAAGGTAGTAGTGATGGTGGTAGAGGTGTAGTGATGGTGGTAGAAGGTAGTAGTGATGGTGGTAACAGTTGTAATAGTGGTAGAAGGTCTTAGTGATGGTGGTAGTGGGTTCCTTCTTTAGTGATTCAGTGATTCTACCAACTCCTCCAATGTTGTTGGAGTTATATAGGGCTACAAAAACCACCGCCGACTCAGCTGCTGCTTCCACCATTATGGACGGCTTACACTCAGTGGCCCTTATATACCCAACAACAACACAACACCTCTCGTGACATACGTAATGACTTATTTTATTCATTCAAGAGTATATTCCATGTTTCTATGTTATTAATATTGTTTATTATGTCATATTAGTTGAATTGTGATAGATAAATAAGCCATAGAGTTGATATTAGTGTCATATTCTCCAACAATAAACTTGCCATCCCTCCCTCACACAAACAAATAGCCAATAAGAACATAACAATGGAAGAACACTGCAGGTCTACTGGCCATACAAGGCAGGTCCTTATCAAAATGACCTCCACCCAAAGTACCCAAGAATTTACTCCCGTACCCAATGACGCAAATCAAACTTAGCTCCTCCAACTCGTATATTTGTCCAATCTCTTCTTAAAGCTACCCAAGGTCCTAGCCTCGATCACCCTACTGGTAAGTGTGATGTTAAATAAGAACTTAAGAAAGTAGGAACACTGGAACAGGCCTGCTGGCCCATACTAGGCCATTCCTTCACAAATCCAACCCACTAACAGAACAAATGCTACCCAAGCAATAAACTCAGGTGCAAGTCCGACTCAAATCCAACCCCTCTCACTCGAGTATTTAACATGGCTTGATAAAGCTCCTGGAGAGCGAAACGTTGCCACAATAAATGTCACATTAGTTGCACTTGCGTCCTTTTACTTTACAACATAAGAACATAAGAAAGGAGGAACACTGCAGCAGGCCTGTTGGCCCATACTAGGCAGGTCCTTACAATTCATCCCACTAACAAACGAAGATTGAGACACTTATGCAACATATGGGAATCTTATTTCAGGAAACGTTTCGCCACACAGTGGCTTCATCAGTCGATACAAAGTAGAAAGGCGTAAGGAGAGGAGGAGTTTGAGGTAATCAGTCCCTCAGCCTGGAGTCGATGTGTTCAGTCCATCAATCTTGTAGAATGTACAGCATAGGGCTGTAGATGTGGCTTATATACTGTAGTGAGGTGAGGCGAAGCAGGAGGAGGTGAGGTCATAGTGGTACCATCCACTAGTCGAAGTAGGTCTTCGTCCAAGGGTCGGACAAGTGTTGAAGAATTCTTTGTAACAAGATCCCATGATGCTGCAGTGTTTGACAGTTGTGATGAATGGTTTGAAAAACCGACAAGTTGAAGATTGAGACACTTATGCAACATATGGGAATCTTTATTCAGGAAACGTTTCGCCACACAGTGGCTTCATCAGTCCGATACAAAGTAGAAAAGCGTAAGGAGAGGAGGAGTTTGAGAAATCAGTCCCTCAGCCTGGAGTCGATGTGTTCAGTCCATCAATCTTGTAGAATGTACAGCATAGGCCGTAGACGTGGCTTATATACTGTAGCGAGGTGAGGTTGAAGCAGGAGGAGGTGAGGTCATAGTGGTACCATCCACTAGTCGAAGTAGGTCTTCGTCCAAAGGTCGGACAAGTGTTAAAGAATTCTTGTCGGTTTTTCAAACCATTTATCACAACTGTCAGACACTGCAGCATCATGGGATCTTGTTACAAAGAATTCTTCAACACTTGTCCGACCTTTGGACGAAGACCTACTTCAACTAGTGGATGGTACCACTATGACCTCACCTCCTCCTGCTTCGCCTCACCTCACTACAGTATATAAGCCACGTCTACGGCCCTATGCTGTACATTCTACAAGATTGATGGACTGAACACATCGACTCCAGGCTGAGGGACTGATTACCTCAAACTCCTCCTCTCCTTACGCCTTTCTACTTTGTATCGGACTGATGAAGCCACTGTGTGGCGAAACGTTTCCTGAATAAAGATTCCCATATGTTGCATAAGTGTCTCAATCTTCAACTTGTCGGTTTTTCAAACCAAACCTAAATTTGAAACTACCCAATGTTTTAGCTTCGATCACCCTACTAGGCAGACCATTCCACTCATCAACTACCCCTATTACCAATGTTCATTTATACATTTTATTAGTGCCCTAGAGTCCTTATGGAGGGAGATTCCCCTTCCAAATAACCTCTCTTCCCTCTTCTCCTCCTGTCTTCCATTCATCAACAGCAGCCTTCAATAAAGGTAACTGTCATGTTGAATGTTCATTCTTTTGTGCATGTAAATCTATCTTTAATGTAAAAAAAAAAATTTTTGTTGATACTTCTAGGTGTCTGGAATGAATTAATTGGATTTACATTATTTCTTATGGGGAAAATTGATTCGAAAATCGTCCATTTCGATAATAGCCCACTTCCAGGAACGGATTATGGACGATTATTGAGGGACCACTGTACTGGAATGGTAAAAGTGAATAAGAAAAAGCTATAAAGAAAACACTTTCTCAGCATTTATTTCTCAAATAGTCATAATGCAAGAAAGAAGATATTCAGGAATGTTGATATTATTGCAGCAACTGAGATGATTATATTTGAAGAGTCTGGATATGTCTGCCGAATACCATTGTCGCTTTAGCCACCTTCGCTCTACCTGCTGCTTGCTCACTTTCTCCACATCTACTTCAGGGTGCTGCTGATTCCAAGGCAGGGTGACCCAAAAAAAGAAAGAATACTTCTACCATCATTCAACCTTTCACCGTAATTCAGACATAATTACTGTCTTTCCAGAGATGCCCAAATACAACAGTTTAGATGTCACTCCAAACAGCCAATATCCCAAAACCCCTCCATTATTCCTTAAGCTGTCCAAACGTAGAACTACGTCCATGTGCGGCGCGGGGGGGGGGGGGGGGGGGAGAGGCTCCGAACATATATCTACTTTTTTTTTTTACATGCTTTCAAGTGGGGAAAATCAAGGTCGGAGCGCTATGCACATGGATGTAGATCTACGTTTGGACAGTTTAATGGTTAAAGTGCAGGCATTGTACTTTCCACCACCAGGACTCAAGTCTGGCCAACCGGTTTGCCTGTATTCCTTTACAAAATATACCCTGCTCACACACTAAGTTTGTCAGGTCCCAAAAAACCATTTGTCTCCATTCATCTCCTATCTAACATGCTCACACATGCCTGCTGCATGTCGAAGCCCCTTACACATAAAACCTCTTTTATCTCCATCCTTTCATAGGATGACCCCCTACCCCTCATCCTCTCCACTACAGATTTATACACTTGCCTATTCTCTCATTCGCTCTCCTTTTGCATTTTCTCACTATTTTTATCCTCCCTGGATAAATCAGAATTCTTCCTCTGTAAGCTGTGTCATAGGAGGCGAGTAAATGCCGGGAAGGCAATGGGCTAGTAACCCCTTCTCCTGTGTGAACTACTAAAAACAAGGAAAAAAAAAAACTATAAAATTGAGATGTTTGAATGGCACGGATGTAGTGCGGATGATAAGAAAGAAATGATTACTAATGTTATGAATGAAAAAAGTTGGATGTCCTAACCCTAAGTGAAAACAAAGCGAGAGGGGTAGGGGGAGTTTCAGTGGGGAGAAATAAATGGGATTAAGTTAGGAGTATCTGAGAGAGTTTGAGCTAAGGAAGGGGTTTAGTAATAATGTTGAAGGATCAATTATGAAGAGAGAAAAGGGAATATAAATGTATAAATTCCAGGATTATGTGGATTAAAATAAGGGTCGGATGTGAAAAGTGGGTCATAATAAGTGTGTATTCACCTTGAGAAGAGAGGAGCATAGAGGAGAGAGAGAGAGAGAGATTCTAGGAGATGTTAAGCAAGTGTGTAGGAACTTTTGAGCCAAGTGAGAGAGTAATTGTGGTAGGGGACCTAAATGCTAAAGTAGGAGAAGTGTTTAGAGAGGGTGTGGTTAGGTAAGTTTGGGGTGGCAGGTGTAAATGATAATGGGAGTATTTGATTGACCTTTGTATAGAAAGGGGTTTTTGGGTTTTAGGTAACATATTTAAGAAAGCGGATAAATAAGTACAGTGGACCCCGGTATACGATATTAATCCGTTCCTGAGAGCTCATCGTATGCCAAAATTATTGGAAGGCGAATTCATTTTCCCCATAAGAAATAATGGAAATCAAATTAATCCGTGCAAGACACCCAAAAGTACTATAAAAAAAAAGTTTTACCACATGAAATATTAAGTTAAATGCACACAAACTGAAGAAGACATGCACAGTTAGTAGTACTCTACTAACAATAGAATACATGACACTTACGTTTAATGAAATCTGGTGATGATTGATGGGATGGAGGAGGGAGAGTGTCGAACTTATTGTTTAGAAGGGAATCCCCTTCCATTTAGGACCTGAGGTAGCAAGTCCTTTTCCAGGGTTACTTCCCTTCTTTTAATGCCACTAGGACCAGCTTGAGAGTCACTGGACCTCTGTTGCAAACAAATCTGTCCATAGAGCTCTGTTACCTCCCGTTCCTTTACGATTTGTCTAAAATGGGCCACATCATTGTCATTGTAATAGTCACCAACACGGCTTGCATATAGCTGTGTTTGGGTGATTTTCATCCATAAAGGTTTGCAGTTCAACCCACTTTGCACACATTTCCTTAATTTTTGAAGTAGGCACAATGGATTCCACAACTGCATAGGCTTCTCAGGGTTAGCCCTAAACCCTTCAAAATCTTTCTTAATTTCCATACTAATTCTCACCCTTTTTACCACAGGGTTGGCACTAGAGCTTTCTTGGGACCCATGGTGACTTATTTTGCAGAAACAACAACCAAAAACACTGTGATAATATGGAATGTACCGAATGTATGCTTAGATGCGAGCACACTGGCTGGCTTGTAAACACTGGCACTCACGTGGACGCGTCCCATACGAATCGCGTGTGGCGGGTTTTTTAACGGTGGCGAGGCAGAATTTTGGCGTTAAAATGTATCGAATACCGAATTTAACATATACCGATGCCATCGAATACCGGGGGTCCCACTGTATACAGGATGTGATATAGGGTGTAATGACAGTAGTTTGTTGGATACGTATTGGTAGATAAAAGACTGTTGGGTAGACTTCAGGATGCACATGTTATAGAGGCCACAGATATATCAGATCACATTTTAGTTGTAGCTACAGTGAGAGTAAAAGGGAGATGGGATACAAGGGAAATGGAAGCAGCAAGTAAGAGAGAGGTGAAGGTTTATAAACTGAAGGAGGAGGCAGTTAGGGTAAGATATAAACAACTGTTGGAGGACAGATGGGCTAGTGTGAGTATAGGCAATGGGATAGAAGATGTATGTGGTAAGTTTAAGAATATAGTGTTAGAGTGTTCAGCAGAATTTGTGGTTACAGGAAAGTGGGTGCAGGAGGGAAGAAGAGCGATTGGTGGAATGATTGATGATAAGAGAATAGTAAGAGAGAGTATGAGAGGTTTTTACAAAGTAGAAGTGATGCAAGGAGGGAGGAGTATATAGAGAAAAAGAAGAGGTTAAGAAAGTGGTGAAGCGTTGTAAAAAGAGAGCAAATGAGAGAGTGGGTGAAATGTTATCAATAAATTTGTTGAGAATAAGAAAAAGTTTTGGAGTAAGATCAATTAAGTTGAGAAAACCTAGGAAGAATGGATTTGTTAGTTAAAAATAGGAGAGGAGAGTTAGAGGTATCAGGAAGTCGGAGGGAATATTTGAGGAATTGTTAAATGTTGTTGAAGATGAGGAAGCTGTGATTTCGTGTATAGGGCAAGGAGGAATAACATCGTACAGGAGTGAAGAAGAGCCAGTTGTGAGTGTGGGGGAAATGTGTAGGGCATTGGGTAGAATGAAAGGTTACGGTAAAGCAGCTGGTATTGATGGGAAAAAGATAGAAATGTTAAAAGCAGGTAGGGATATGGGTTTGGAGTGGTTAGTGCTTTAATTTAATAAATGTATGGAAGAGGGTAAGGTACCTAGGGATTGGCAGAGAGCAAGCATAGTTCCTTTGTATAAAGGCAAAGGGGAGAGAAAAGAGATTGTAAAAATTATAGGGAAATAAGAGTGCTGAAGAGGGGTTGTTGAGGTGGCTTGGTCATTTAGAGAGAATGGATGAAAGTAGAATGACTTAGCGTATAAATCTGTAGGGGAAGGAAGGAGGGTAGGGGTCGTCCTCGAAAAGGTTGGAGGGAGAGGTAAAGGAGGTTTTGTGGGCAAGGGGCTTGCATTCCCAACAAGCTTGTGCGAGTGTGTTAAATGGGAGTAAATGGAGATGAGTGGTTTTTGGGACTTGACGAGCTGTTGGAGTGTGGGCAGGGTAATATTTAGTGAAGGGATTCAGGGAAACCGGCTATTATAGATTTAGCTGGACTTGGGTCCTGGAAATGGGAAGTACAGTGCGTTCACTTTAAAGGAGGGTCTGGGATATTGACAGTTTGGAGAGACTTCTAAATTGTCGTATCTGAGCGCCTCTGCAAAGACTGATTATGTATGAGTGAGGTGAAAGTGTTGAATAATGATGAAATTATTTTCTTTGGGATTTCCTTTCTTTTTGGGTCACCCTGCCTCGGTGGGAAACGGCTGACCTGTTGAAAAAAAAAAAGCTTACTGTGAATACCAGGTAAAGTGTATGGTAGTGTAATTATTGAAAGAATTAGAGGTAAGACAGAGAGTAGGAATGCAGATGAGCAAGGAGGCTTTACAGTGGGTAGGGGCTGTGTAAATCAAGTCTACATTGAAGCAGTGACAATGGAGGGGATATTTTGATGAATTGTTAAATGTTGATGACGATAGATGTGAACAGTATTTAGGTAAAGGTGGGGAAGTTTTCATTGCATTTATGGATTTAGAAAAGGCATATGATAGTGGATAGGGGAGCAGTGTGGCAGATGTTGCAAGTGTATGGAATAGGTAGTAAGCTACTAAATGCTGTAAGGAGTTTTTATGAGGATAGTGAGGCTCAGGTTAGGGTGTGTAGGAGAGAGATTACTTCACAGTAAAAGGTCTTGGGACAGGGATGTGTAATGTCACCATGGTTGTTTAATGTGTTTATAGATGGGGTTGTAAAAGAAGTAAATGCTAGGGTTTTGGGGGGAGGGGTGGGATTAAATTATGGGGAATCAAATACAAAATGGAAGTTGACACAGTTACTTTTTGCTGATGATGCTGTGCTTTTGGGAGATTCTATAGAAAAGTTAGTGGATGAGTTTGGGAAGGTGTGTAAAGGTAGAAAGTTGAAAGTGAACATAGATAAGAGTAAGGTGATGAGGGTATCGAATGATTTAGATAAAGAAAAATGAATATCACATTGGAGAGAGGGAGTATGGAAGAATGAATGTTTTCAGATATTTTTGGGGGTTGACTTGTCAGCAGATGGGTTTATGAAGGATGAGGTTAACCATAGAATTGATGAAGGAAAAAGTGAGTGCTGTGTTGAGGTATCTGTGGAGACAAAACACGTTATCCATGGAAGCAAAGAAAGGAATGTATGAAAGTACAGTGGAACCTCAAATTCCGAATGTATCGTTATCGAACTCTTTGAAAATTGGCCGCTTTTTTCGAACCAACTTCGTTCCCATTATTGAACTCTCTCCTTTTTTCGAACCACCGGGTACTGGACCTGTCCACCAGCCTGCTCTGTTCGCGTCCCTGTGAGCCAGTCTGGTTTTGTTGATGCTTGAGTGAACACTAACCTGCGGTCTCCTTCAAACATTTTAAGATTAATTCACTGTGTTTAGTGCTTGTGGGACTGAAATAAGCTACCATGGGCCCAAAGAAACTTGATAGTGGTGCTCCTGTGGTAAAGAAAGTGAGAAACACCATAGATGTGAAGAAGGAAGAAATACAGAAGTATGAGAGTGGTGTGGAACTTGTTGAGCTTGCCAGGTGTATGGAAAAAACAAGTCAACCATCGCTTCGCTTCTATCCTGGCAAAGAAAGAACAAATCAAGGAAGCTGATGTTGCGAAAGGTGTTAATATGCTAACCAAGAAAGACCACAGACAATCGATCAGGTTTAAATTGTTGCGGTTTTGGATCAGTGAT
>NW_026465681.1:0-14039 GCF_026875155.1 Cherax quadricarinatus
TTCAACATTCAGCAAACCCAAATTGTTGAATTCATTCTGGCTACATGTTCTCTTGGACCTAGATCTAGGATGAATCTTACTATTTTGTTCTGGGTGCTTTGCAGTTTATCTTTCAGGTTTTTTTTTATCAAGGCAGAGTACCATGAAGAGCAAGCATTGTCTATATGACATTGTATAAGGGCTAGACATAGGGTCCTGCGAGCCTCAGTAAGTAGATATTGTGCTTGTCTGTAGAGGAACTTCAGTCTAGCATTTACTGTCTTTACTACACTGTTCCCTATCAGTTCTCCTGACATGCATGGGTCAAAGGGGATTCCCAGATATTGTACTGAGGAGACTGAAGTGATAGGTTCCCTATTACACTGGGCATTAAAATTATTTATCCTTCTTAGTTTATGTTTCATGCCAAAGAGTATGGCTTCCATTTTCTCGAGGTGTAACGATAGTTTGTTGTCTACTAATCATATGCTGCAGGACTCCAGTTTTAGTGTTATTACATTAGCTATATCTTGTGGGTCTTTACCTGACACTAACAGAGCACTGTCATCCGCATAGAATAGGAGTTTGCACTTGACACTGATGGGCATGTCATATACATAACATAGAAATAATAAGGGACCCACAATACTACCTTGGGGAATTCTGATAATGTTTTGTTGACATTGACCATTTGTTTCCTATTGCTAAGATAGGACTTAAATCATTCTATGGAACCTGTGCTAATAGCTCGAAGTTCCTTACTTAATATATTGTGGTTGACAGTACTGAACGTCTTTTGCAAGTCAGAGGTTACTAATCCTGTGAGGTTCCCTATCGACATTTCAGTTCTCATGCAGTCCATCAGATTAATTAGGGAGGTGTCAGTTGGGTAAGAACTCCTAAAGCTTAATTGATAACTATGAAGAATGTTGTTGTCATTAAGATACTTAACTACACTGCCCTCTCTAGAATTTTGGATATTACACTGAGTGTACTAACAGGCCTATAGTTTGTTGACATCAGACCTACTATTTTTTCTTGAAGACAGGAGTAACTCTGTCCTCCTTGAACCCCTGTGGTATGGAAATTAGGGTATGGACAAATTTAAATTATGTGAGTAATGGGGATTGCAAGTTCATAGGCACAATCTTTTAGGAACTTAGACAGGATGTTTTTCTGGGCCAGTGCTCTTAGTTGGGTTTAACCTGAATAGTTTTTTTTTTGAACAAAGTCATGAGATACACTTACTAGTTGGCAACTGTTTGGAGTTACCCCTTTATTGGTAAAAGTATGTTTTAACCACTTCAGGTCCAAGGCCAAAATCTGAAGGGGTGCCCAGTGCCCCAAGAAATTTGAAAAAAAAAAAATTATTTTTCTTACAGAATTAAAGACATATTTTTTTGTGAAGGTAATAAGACAAAATTTTTGTTTTTTCTGATCAGTACTTACCAAGATACAGTGCCAAGAAGTTTGTCCAAAAATGATGTGGTAGCGGCAACATCGCGAATTCCACATACGCCCCTTTACTTTATTTAGCGGTTTTTATTGTTTTTTTTCTTTTCTTTTTCCAATTTTTTCTTTTCCTACTAAAATTTGGGGCCTGAGGGGACCAAAAACTGTATATAATGTATATATATAAACTCACTGTATTGAACACAATAACCCGCACTAAAGTTTTATCATATTTTTGTTTACCACTGTTTGTTTTTCCCAATAAACTTTCCCACAAATCTTGTAAAATACTAATGTTCAAATCAAAAATTTTTAAACATATTTACAATCACTGGACATGGTTTTTAAAACTGCTGGAGTTTTGGTGAACTCCTTAAAACCCAAGGCACCATGCACAGAGGCACCTTACATTCCTCACACATAAACCGAGTGTTTTTTCCGTCTTTGTTGCCGTTGTTTTTGTTTGTGCACAGACAAATGCATCTCTTATGAGAAAATTTTTCTTCTGATTGAAGGAAGCAGTATTATGAAATAAATCACCTTCCCTCCTCAAACGCTTGGGTATATCCTGAGTAATTCAAAGGCCCTTTGTTGTATAGCAGGTGTTCTTACCTGGTACTTCATTATGATTGTCTGAGAACAGAAAAACAAAATTTCACCATATACGGTGGTCTGTTGCCAGTCTTTATTTGGTACATATTAATGCATTGAACATTGAAATGTCCATGAGATGGAAAAAAAATTTTTCATGTACCACTTGTAACTCTTACGAACACAGTCCAAAAAACCCAAATTTCTGCATGTCACATTTGTCAATCAAGCGCATGTTTTGTGAAATAATAAATCACTGTCACGGGTTTTTTCGAATACTTTTCATTAGTCACTCGATCAACTTTGCCACTTGTTGCATTTCATTACGGTGAATGGTTGTCAACAATGTGACATCTCATTTGTCATGCCACCATAATGCCATGATGTCTTTGGCATAAACACCTGCACGTCATCACCACAGCACCTGCGTTGAGCCTGGCATATTTTTAAACGATTAGAACGCACTGTGCCACACACATATGTCTTCTTCACTCGCAGAAATCACTGATAATGGGCTTGTGTACCATTATCGGTATAAAATTTGTAATGCCCCTTACCAAGATAAGGTGCCATCATGTTTCTCACTACATCACCTAAAGATACCCAATAACATCTTGGTATCTTTCTGTTTTTACTTTCCCGTTTATAACAACAATACCCAAACACCGGGCCACTGTCCAGTCACAGAGTACAAACAGTTTTATACCAAGGCGTTTCCTCTTGCTCGGTAATACTGCTTGAATGACAGTCAAAAACCTTTGAACAAAATCAAGGACTTCGTCAATTACAACATTCTTGAATGGATAAAAGTATATGCTGAACTTTTGTTTTGAGATACATGAAAACATTTCTAATCTTAAAATAACCTGTCACTTCTGTCGGGCCCTGGTTTTGTCAGAGAAAGTGCAACATACGTAAGAGTAAGATAAACCTGTTCACTGGTATAAATTCACTGAAGCCCCGGGGTAGAAATTAGCCCGATCTGTGGGACCAGTATGCTTTTATATTATGCATATAGACATGAGGCATAAGCTTTATTGTTGCAAAAAGCAAATACATTTCTGCAACAGTCTTTCTCTTTCCACCTGTTGTAGTCTTGACTGTGGTGATATGATCGTATTTGCCATGGTGTACTCAAAATACTTATTACTTTCCCTGACAATAGTTTCCATCAATGGCTGGTCAAAGAAAATTTCAAAGAATTCCATTTCATTGGCCGTGGTTCCAAGGGACAAGTAGGTAGAATTCACTTTGAGAGTCATCAAAGTGGTGAGGCTTGGGAACAAAATTGGGATTTTGCTGCCAATCTCACATACGGTTTGCTGGTGGACACTGGACATCAAGGCGGGTTGTGGCGGGTGGTTGTGGTTTTGGGGGTGGGCTGGTGGCTGACACCCACTTTGTCCTTGAACGACGAGTCAGCAGCGTGGGTCCCAGCGTGACCTGGTGAGTCAACGCACGGCGGTGCCACTAACCATCACCACTACCACCATCCACTGATGCCTGTGGTCTATCCATGCCAAGTGTAGCCACATCATCCTCACTATCACTACCTAAAACGGTGTAGGGCCACAGGATGTACTCCGGGATTTACTCCGTCCCCGGGCACAGCATAGGTACACTACCCGAGTGCATGCGGCGGCGAAACATACCGATGCTTCACGGGTGAATATGATTCCTCACTATCACTACTCGAATGATCGTCGAGCGCAATAAAATCACAATCCACGTCACTATCATCATCATTACTGAAGTCAAGGCCTGGCCACGCGAAAATATTAGTTTTTCTCTTGCGCTGAGGAAACAAGGGACCGTGAGTCACGAGTGCCCACCCCAAAGAGGTAGAAGGTTGAGGATCGTCAGGGTTTTCGCACTATTATTGATATCCTGTCATCCTTTCGGTCACTAACTGATCAAAGCCGTAGAATTCGTCTTCATTTCCACTTCCATCAGTGTCAGAACATCAGATAGGAAAGGAGAGGTCCCAATTTTCCGGGGAGTGAGAGCTGACTTGCGACGAGCATGGTGAACAAGGGTAACTGATCCGGCATTCCCACAATGCTATGCGGGCGCTTAGAATTTTTGTTTATGGCACACACCCACCACGCAGACCCGTTCTCTCACATGTAGGCCTATGAGCGCTTTCGCGCTAAATTTGATGGTGCTAGAATTTTGGCGTAGATCTAACGGTTTGGACACTCAACATGAAGCCGTAGATCTACGGGACGGACCCTGAAAGGGTTAAACATATCAGAGTCTGTGTTAAAGGTATTTGATGCAGCTGTAGTTTACTTACTAATGTTGATGTGACAGTTGTTTTATTATGAATTAAAACAATTTGCCACTTTAGTTGTTTCATGGCATACCTCATTATCAACATTTAGTAATATGTTAGATCTATCTAGGGCTTTATGACTATACCCCAGATTTTTTTATTTTGTTGCCAGAGCTTTCTAAGGTTATTCTTGTACTCTTTGATTTTTGAGCAATATGCCTTCTCTCTCTCCAAGAAGCTACATGCATAGAAGGGTCTCTGGAAGCATTTATAATTTGTTAGTAGCCCCAGCACATACCTTTGGGGTTCCGAAAATTGTTTGGGGTTTCCATGAGTCCTGGACCCCAGGCCCAGACTCATGAAACTCTGTGTTCATCAGGGACTGCAGTAAGCCTCTGTCACATGCCTTTGGGCAGTCTATGAAAAGGGAGCATAGACCCAGGAGTCATCCTATACTTACTAAAACAAACCAGACAAAGCCACACTCTACGAAGGTGGCAGTAAAGCACTTGCAAACTACAGACTGATACACGAACATCTCATATCATAAAAATCTTTTAAAGGGTTTTCTAATAAGTAAATCACCAACCACCAGATGTCCATCAGTTACACAACCCAGGCCTGTCCCCAGCAACTGGACCACTATAGACAATAAACAAAATGCGCTGTATATACCTCAGACTTTGCGAAAGTCTTCGACAAGTGCTACCACAGTATAATAGTCCCAAAAAATGCATGATAAAGGAATAACAGGAAAAGTTGGTAGATGGAACTATAACTTCTAACAAATAGAACACAAAGAGTAATAGTAAACAGAGTAAAGTCTGAGGCAGCTGTGATAGCTCCGTAAACTTCCTTTGCAATGACATCCGAACTGCCATGACAGTGTTCTCCATCGAAGACACCACAAGACTCCAAGTGGACAATCAACCAAATCTTCTAATGGGCCACTCAAAAAAATTTTTGAAGCACAGTAAAAGAGAAATTTCAACTAAGAAAATGGAAACCTTGGGGAAATTAAAACTGAAATCAGGGTATACAACCAATTCTAACCACACAATAAAGCAAAAAAATTAATGTGGTGAACCTGGGAGTGATAATGCCAGAGGATCCAAAATTCAAAGACCCCCAACAATGTACATACTGCATCTGCAAAAAAAAAATGATAGGAAATGGATAATGAGAACATTCAAAACTGGGAAAATGCCAAGTGCAGGATGATTCCTTCAAATTGTTTGTTCTCTCTAGCTGGAATACTGCTGTACACAAATGCCCCCCTTCAAGACTGGCAAAATTACTTTACCTAGAGAAGGTACAGAGAACTTTCGTGGTACACCCTAAGTAACGATAAAGCACCTAAATTATTGCGAATGGTTGAAGTCCCTTGATTTGTAAATTTCCCCGGAATGCAGGCAAGAAAGATACATGATAATACACACTTTGAAAAATCCTAGGGAGATTGGTAGTAAACTTTCATATGAAATTCAATCCCTATGAAAGCAAAAGACTCGGCAGGAGATGCAACATTCCCCCAATGAAAACACGGTGCCACGAGTAACTGAGAGACAACACAATAAGTGTGAGGGGCCCGAGATTCTTCAGCTGCCTCCCGGCATACATAAGGAGGGTTACCAAAGATCCTTGGCTGTCTTCAAGAAGGTTTCTGGACAGGGACCTAAAGTCAGTACCTGATCAGCTGGGCTGTGTTTGTATGTCAGTTTGTGTGTGGCCAGCAGTAACAGCCTGTTTTATGAGGCCTTGACTACCATGAGAACCTGGTCACAGACTGGGCTGCAGGGGTGTTGACCCCCAAAACCCTCCTCCAGGTATAATCCTGGGATTTCTAGATCTGTAATACATTTTCCTTATCTGAATATTAATTTCTTCCAAAGCAGAGTAAGTTGACTTATTCAAGTTGTTACAGTATATAACCAAATTATAGAGAATCTGGGTTTTATCACCTTTCAGAAGTCACACCAATACTACACACCTTTATTACTTTATAAATTTTTATACCTACCAATTTCTACAAAACCTTGACTACTTTTATATTACAGGTCAGCCATCACTAATCCGGCATCGTTGGGACCTGTAGTGTGCCGGATTAGTGAGTTTGCCGGATTACAGAGTGATTAGGTTAGAATACATTTAATTAACCTATCAATACTCTTTCTGCTACATCTTCCTCATTTTCATCACTACTGTCCCCCTCCACTGGCTTGCTGCTGTATTTACAACCATCTGCACAATTTCTGAGTGAGTATAATGATGAAATTTGAGTCATTATAATGATTTGAGTCAGTATAATGATGAAATATGAAATTATGCTAGCTGAAATTAGTGCCGGATTACTGATGGGAAACCCGATAACTGATTGCCGGATTAGTGATGGCCGACCTGTATTAAAACCTACCAATACTTCACACCTTCACTACTTTATAATATTATACCTACCAATACTACACACCTTTACTACTTTAGATTATTATATCTACCAATACTACACACCTTCACTGCTTATATAAACATTATTATACCTACCAATTATTATACACAAATTACACCAAGAGTATCAAAATTTTTCTACACTATTTAAATAAACTTAGTTATTCACTTATCATAACACCAACAAGACTACAACACAGAACTTAAGTTTTACTGTACCTATGAGAAAATTAGTTATTCACTTTTTAAAAAAACAAAACTACAAAACTGAGCTTACTACAACTGAACTCTTGCCATATATTGATTATAACTGTTTCAAGAAAGCATGTGTTCACTTCATTCGTGTCAGTGTGTGCAAAAGTATTAAAAAAATCTGAGACCACTTAGTACCTTGTTGGAGCACCATTTAAATTGAGTGCCAGCTAGAGCAAACAGGGCAGCAAACACCTGGATTCACTGATGTCAGTCATATTAAAATTCCCCTTTTAAGAGGAAAGTGATGTTGACCCCTGAATTTAGTGACTTTGAGGTGGAAGTGGCCACAAGTGGTCGAGGAAACATCAAAAACCTCAATAATAACCCATGTGCAACATAAGTGCAACACCCAAATTTAGAATGTCTTATAACTTATAACCCAAGTAAAGGAAACAATTCTGGAATGTGTAATAAGTGTTAAGCAGGCTGACTGCCTGGCTGGCCAACTGACTGGCCTGCTACTGGCTGCGGCTCTATCTCTGTCTGTTCTGTCTGTTTTTTTTCTGTGTCTAACTCTATCTATCACTGTTTGTCCTGTCTATCTCTGTCTATCTTTTTCTATCTCTGTCTCATAGGTACATATAAATGCAATTATATGTACGTAAATTACCTAGCATAACCCCAAAAATCCAGACAAAGTGCTATACTGTGCTTGTAGATTTAATGGGTAAGAATACCTGTTGGTTCACAGTTGCTCGCTCTGAGACAGAGAGAGAGAGACAGAAAAGAAGACAAGCAGACAGAGAGACAGATAACAGAAACAGAGATAAACAGAGAGCTAGACAGATAGATAAAGAAGCTTTGATAGACAGTCAGATAGATAGACAGACTGATGACATGTTAATTGTAACAGTGAAAACAAAGTGCCAACGCTCATCAAATGTCACAACTTATCTTATCACTGCACCCTCACATGGGCTCATCATATGTCACCACTTATCATTGCACAAAACCCTTGCATGGCTCATCAAATGTCACTACTGTCTTATCACTGCATCCTTGTAGACATTCTTCAAATGTCCCTAGTCTTATTACTGCACTATCAGCAGTGGACTGACATTTGTCTAACATCATGCTTCAAGGGAAAATACTATTTCTACTACTACTAGTTCTTTTCTTTTTATTTATTATTATTACTATTATTTATACTCCCCTGTATCCCAAACAATGCCGGGACCTATAAATACTTTGTAAATATTTTTAGACAATAGTAAATGACAAAGGCAGGTGTAAATATCTACCTGTCAGTGTGTTTGTAACAATTTGAGTACAATATAGTACCTAATATTAGTGTCAGAACAAAGATTGGTTATGAAATGACAAGAACAACTATAAATTAAATTATCAAAACAAAAAATTATATAAAATAATATAAAAATGAGAAAAAACGTATATTGGCAACACTTCGCAAGCAAGGGAGGACTCGATGTTGTCAGGGGAGCATTAAGTGCCAACTTCGCAGCCTCAATCTTGGTAATACTGACACTATTTTTTTTACTTTTAAACCCTTAACACTTAGAGAAATGTTCTCTTTTTTTCATAAAAAAATATTTATTTTTTTTTCAAAATATTCGGGGCACTGGGGGGGAACAGCGTAATATATATTTTATACGTTTTTAACCATTTCAGGGTTAAAATTTATATAACATCTCTAAATATGGGTAAAATTTACTAAAATAATGGGGGGAATGAATGACTGTACCTGCATTCCAGGGAACACAATGTACCAAGTGACTCACTTTTAGTTACATGAGAAGTCCTGTACCCGAGTGAGTCCCCTTTACACACGTAACCATCACACAAAGCTCCTTATCAGTCACCACTAAAGGTGATTTCACATTGGTGCCAAAGATGTCTTTAAATATTTTCCTTTTGATTAATATATAGCCTCTCCTCACTTAACAACGGGGTTCCATTCCTAAGACCAAGTTTTTAAACATATTCATCACTAAATGAAGAAACATACTATAATGGTCGTGAAATTTGAGTTTTTGCCATCTAATATTGTTTTAATGTCACCTTGGGACCTTTTATAATATTTCTAGTATATTTTTATAGTTTACACAGTAGTGTAACTGTATATTGAAATAAACTTAATAGAGAAAATTAGCTCTAATATACATTAGTTATGAATACTGGGCAAGAGCCCATCATAAGTCCGAGGGATCGGTAAATGAGTACTTGCTAAGTGAGGAGAGACCGTATTTTTAATGGATATAGCAGGTTGAAGATTTTATTATAATTATCAAAAATTTTCGAAGAATATGCCATAACCTATAGAGGGAAAATTATGAAAACTAAAATTAAAAAAAAAAAAAGACTCGAGAATGCATTTACCTACGATTTGCCTATTATCATTATTTTTCTTGTAACCCCTAGCGACCTCCACACAACCCCAAGGTCCCAGGGAACCTCATTGAGAAATGCTGTATACACAGTAAAAGATAAATGTTTTGTAAAGTGAATAAGGTTAAAACTTTTGAAGAGTATGAGCAAGTGTTTCTGGCATCTGCCTGAGAGATCTTTTATACTTTTTTTTTTTTTTTTTTTTGTAGATGTTTGTTTGTAGATACTGGCTGTTGTAGATCTCCAGTCACATCTACATAAGTGAGAGTAAAACAAAGTAAATACGGTGGAACCCCCAAGTTTCGTGATTAATCCGTTCCAGAGAGTCCTGCTGAAAGTCGAAATTCACAAAATCAAAATCATCCCCTAACAGAATATTTGCCCAACCCCCAAATTTTTAATGCTTCCCAAGCAATAAGCTTTGATAATTCTATTCACTTATGTACAAAATCCCACTCAAATCAAATTGTGGGGTGTGGGGAAGTACCTTTGGTTGGTTTGTGTGGGGAAGTACCCTGGCTGGTTTGGGGAAGTACCCCGGGTGCTGTGTTCTTTTGTGAATTCTATCGTGTTTCTCACCTTCCTTTACCAAGGGCTAACACTCCCCTTTTAAGAGGAGAGTGATGTTGCCCCCAATTTTTGTAGCTTTCAGGGGAATGTGGTCACAAGTGGTCGCAGAAATATCAAAAACCTTGATAATAACCCATGTGCAACATTTATGCAACTTCTTTTCAGAATATTTTGGAACCAACAGTGAAAGGTTTAATGCAATAAACTCTCACCATGTCCACCACTTATGTACCACATTTAAGTGTGTGTAATATCTCAATTTTCTTCATAACTCCAAGACTTAAATATTTTAACTTTTTCTTGCCACTTCCTGCATCACTTGTATGCATCCGAGGTGCCATGGTTGCTTGGCATAGGCCCAAAAATGGTAATGAACAGTCCAAAATTCCATTCTTAAGCACAGATCTAGAATCACACAGGATGTGTATGTATAGAGCATTGGGATAAAGGGGTGGCAGGGAAGTAAGTTTGGCCTCCCCTACAAAGACAGTTGATCTGACCCACAGGCAGACTGCCAAGAGGAAAAAATCCCCACTGTCCAGCTTGTGGCACTCCAGTTTTTTTTCCTCATAATTTTTTGAAGTGTTGAGAATGTACCGCAGTTTTGCATTAGTGTAATTCATAAAAATGTGATAAACTAACTAGTGGTAATCAACAGTCTACTGTAACACACAAAGTATTGTAATTGGTTCTGCTACAACGAAAATAAAGTAGGAAATTAATTTTTTTTTTATTTTATTAATAATAAAACATTGTGTTTTACAAGTTTTTTGTAAACTAAATAATGAAAGCATTTTTTACATTTTATTGTTGATCTAAATTAAGACGTATGCCATCAATCATTTCTTGCGAGTGTGATTCAAGCAAGTCACTGACATTTGACAGTCCAGTTCATTGTAACCAAGCTACCTTCCATTGTCTGTTATTTCTTCAACAACAGCTGCATTTTAAGAAAATATCAAGAAATAACAAATAATCAGGATATTTATAAGCAGCTATATATTTTTAAATCTTTATACTGAAGTGTAATGTATACTGTAATAAACAAAACATACTAAATTAGCTATAATAACATTATTTAGGTTTGCACACTGGTTGGAGAGCTGGACATAAATCCGTGACCCCAAATCCTGAAGTGTGTCTCTGTGTCACTAAATATTAAAAAAAAAATAATTTTTCTTATGAAATGATAGAGAATTATTTCCCGATGGTAATGACACCAAAAGTTTGAAATTTGATGGAAAATTTATGAAATTATGCTCTCCCGAAGTTAGTGATCTCACGATATGTAAGCATCGATGATTTCGCCCACTCTGAGCCCTATTTTCGGCCAATTCCATTGTTCCAGTTGACCAGACTCAGCTATTTATTTAGAACTTCATATGTTCTATCAACTGAGTACAAGAAACTGCCCATTTGCCAATTTCAACTACCCAATAAAGTGGCTAATTTCATGCAAATTAAAAAAGATGCCAATTTCTGAATAGGGTCCAGAATAAACAGTGCAGACATTCCTGGCACTAAAATAAAATTTTCTCTGTTCATTAGTCATGTGTCCAGACCCTTCTTATATTACTCTTGCTTTCTGTTTTGAATTTTTAGTCATGCAAGAAATAGAAGAATATCTGTTATGCAGACTACTGCATTATTGTAATAATTGTATAAATAATGTCAACCCATTCATGACTGTGTATTAGAATGGCTAGTTGGACACTTATTGGATGGTTATTGG
Source organism: Cherax quadricarinatus (assembly GCF_026875155.1). NCBI lineage: Eukaryota > Metazoa > Arthropoda > Malacostraca > Decapoda > Parastacidae > Cherax > Cherax quadricarinatus. The sequence goes on from NW_026465681.1 coordinate 11,646, forward strand.
ATTTGTTTACTCTTGAAAATCGACAAAAATTGAACATTTCCACTACTTTGAGCTCAATTTTAAGGTCCTTTTCATCATGAAACCAGTCAAAATCATCTCTATTTTGTAATATGTCTTTCATTCTATCAAATGAGCCCAAGAAAGCGATTTTGATGAAAACTGAAGGAATATTGCTCATAAAAAATAATGTAAATCCAATTAATCTGTTCCAGACACTCAAAAGTATTAACAAAAAATACATTTTATAGAGAATAACTATAGTTTTACATACAGAAAACAATGAGAAATAAATATAAAGGACTGTTGAATTGGATAAATGAACATTTATTGTCACTTTAACCTTTATTAACGACTCTTGTTGGTGTATGGAAGACAGTGAGGAGGGGAGAGGGCAGATAAGTTATCTCTACCACCATCACTACCACCCTCCAACCAGACTGACTCAGAATGCGTGAGATGCTTTTTTGTGGGTGTGGACGACATTTTCAGTACTGCATACACTGTTTAACTTGATGAAAACCGAGCTGATGAACAAAAACTGGGACAAAATTTTGACAAAAAAAGTCATAGAAAACCGAATTCGATGAAAACCAGGGCAGACGAAAACCAAGGTTTTTACTGTATGTAATTCTTTTATGATAGCAATATATATATAAATATGGCAGCTTTTCCCGCTATCTTGTAAAGACTTAGTATGAAGTAACAACAACAGTCTTACAAGACAAACCCCGAACTCACCACGTGGAGGTGGCTGCATAACAGAGTTCTCTTTTTTTTTTTTTTTTTTTTTTTTTTTTTACCCCTTTTCCCCATTTTTCACAGTTTTCAGTCCCCCTGTTGAACCCTGTAGCTCAAATGCTTTTCTTGTTGTTCTTGTGGGTGGCATTTTTTGTTTTTTTTTTTTTCTCATATGTACAGTGGAATTAGCTTTATTTTCATTCTTTTTGGTCTTATTTTTCTTGTTTTTTTTAGATTGTTCAACAGGAATGTCCTTGGTAGTCAAGTTAGTGGGGACTTGGTTTGGCTTGTAATCTGGCTTAAATTCAAGCCATTTAGGGTCAGGGATCTCCTGGTAAATGATCAGTCTTTCAGATTCCTGTTTAGTGGTGGATGGAGAAAGATTATTTTTTTTTTGAAATCTAAGCCTCTGTGGTGGACGCCGAAGTCGTGGGAACCTCCCGGCGGCCACACCACGTCCGCTCTCCTCTCTCAAACCGTTCTCTTCAAATTTCATTTTTGCTTTATACTATAGTGATTTTGTGGAAGATCACTATATAAGACCAGCAGTGAACATATGAAAAAATTTGTATTTCATCACTGACCTCACCACTATAACAACAAAATGAAAAAATAGTTTATCCTCGAATTATGAGCAGTAAGGGTAGTTTGTAGTTCTGGTGATAGTCATAGGTTTGGCTTTTTTTTTTTTTTTTTTTTACCCTTTTTTTTTCCTTTTTTTCACGTTTTTTGGTCCGCTGTTTCCCTTGAGACCAACATTACTTGAGACCGCCATTAGTTGAGAACCACCATTCCTTGAGAATACTATTCTATGATCTATCCTTGAGAGTACCATTCCTTGAATCAACCATTCCTTGAGTCTACCATTCCCCTTTAGTCCAACATTCCTTGAGACCACCTTCCTTGAGTCCACCATTCTTGACTCCATCATTCCTTGAGAACACCATTCCTTGACTCCATTTTTCCCCTTTAGAACACATTCCTTGAGACCATCGTTCCTTTGAGACTACTGTTTCCTTGAGTACACGTTTGTTAAGACAACCATTCCACTAAACACCCAGGAAAGCAACCCATACCAGTCCACTAACAAAATACAAGCCAATCACACCAATCCAATAAACACCCAGATGTAACCACACCATTAACTAACACATCAAGAAACTAGAGAAAGTGCAAAAGGGTTTTCGACAAGGTTAGTTCCAGAGCTAAGGGGGAATGTCTTATTTATTTATTTATTTATTTTTTAATTTTAGAAATTAAACATACATACAGAGGTATAAAAAAATACAGGTAAAGGGAGCATGCCAAAGCCACTTATATGCATAGCATTACGGGCTGGCTTACAATTAACTTAAATAACTAAGCAATGGGTGAAATCAGTGATAAGACATTATTGTAAACAATAACTATAAAAAAACAAAATGAGTATTACAAAGACAGGTCCATAGGTTGCATGCATTGCTGTTCATTTTAGTAGAAATGGAGATTCGTTAGGTATGTATTTAAAAAAAATAACAAAGTTAGGTTTAACATTTGTGTGATATAATTGTGAGTAACATTCAGGATAAACAATTTATATGGTTTTAGTTATTCAGTATTTATTTGGTTTTGAGTGAGTAAGTGAACTTTTGAGAAGAGACTGAATTTTTAATTTTT
>NW_026465682.1:0-13896 GCF_026875155.1 Cherax quadricarinatus
ATGTCCGTTTTGAGACGGGTAGCATAAGACGTCTGCCCTCAACCCCCTCGACCTTTTCCCGGGTTGGGTTTGCTTTTGCGATTTTTGGAGATCCCCGACGTTACCACCTGTGCCGCTATGTGGCATCACCACACAGCCGACACGACGACGTTCCCCCCCAATTTTTACTATATTTATTCGAAATGCTTGCAAAAAATAGGAGGGTATGGGATGGCTAAGGTCTTTTTGACTGAAAAGTTCCCCTCCAAACTTCCAGCATAAGGTCCAGGGGCCCCACCGACCTGCAGGGGCCCATATGAACCATCCAAATTCTATTTAAAAAATCTTTTAACAAATTCATTCGCCTAAAAAAAGCCCTTCCTTATTTTAACCCCATGTGAAGGGTTGATACACTTAGACGTATGATACAGCTAATTGACGTCTAAAAGGGTCCTTGATATTTCCACCACCGCTTCATAAACTTTTCGACGTTTTTTTAAACGAAGCCTTTTCGTCCCATTAAGTGCTACCCCACTATCTCTTCTTTTTGCGATACCGTAGTATCCGGAAAATCGCCGTAGTAACAAGTCCATCGTGCTCCGGGTGACAGCCCCAGGGTTCAACTCAACGCAAACAGTGTTGATGCGCCTGTGCTATGCACGCCATTTTGGGAAAAATAGCAGCGACGTCCCCACTTCTCAATGGTTGTGACGAACTGGGGTAGCTCGCCGAAAACAGCAGAGGGGTGCCGAGCACAACCCACTCCAACCGGGGTAAAAGGTAGCGAATGAACAGGGTACAGATTATTGGTAAGTTATGGTACTTTACATCCAAACCCAATAGGAAACCGGAAGGAAAAATAGATTCCTTACACAATAACCATAGAGAAACAGTATTTTACTATTATTAATATGTTAACCCTCTAAACAAAATGCTGATACAGAAAACAGAAAACAGCTGTAAAATCAATAATAAAAGAATCCAAAAAAGTATTTATAAAAAACCTCGGCACATTAAAGGGTTTATAACCAACACTATACATAATTATACCCCCCACATATTATATAAACCGAAAAACTTTTCCCAAACTTTGTTGGTTTAAATTTTTTTTTTTTTTTTTTTTTTTTTTTTTTTTTTTTTTTTTTTTTTTTTTTTTTTATTTTTTTTTTTTTTTTTTTAAAATAAAAAAAAAAAAAAAAAAAAAATTTTTTTTTTTTTTTTTTTTTGGGGGGTTTTTTTTTTTTTTTTTTTTTTCCCCGGAATTTTTTTTTTTTTTTTGGTGGGTTTTTTTAAAAAAAAGGGGGGAAACCCCTCCGGTACCCATAAATTTTTCTTTCGGGGGTTGATTTGGAAAGCCCTTTGGTTCGGGGGGTTTCCAAAGGGGGGTTTTTTTTGGGGAAACCCCCCCCTCTCTTTTTTTCCCCCCCTCTCCAATTTTTTCTTCCCTTTTTTTACTTTCCCCCTTTTTTTTGGCCGGGTTTCCCCCCGCACCCCTATTCGGGGGAGGGCCGGGCAAAATTTTTTGGCCCCCTTCCCCCTTTTTTTCCCCAATCCCTCCCCGGTCCCTTTTTTTCTTTTTTTTTTTTTTCTTTTTTTTTCCCTTTTTTTTTTAAAAAAAAAGGAAAAAACCCCCCGGAGCCCCGCCCCTTTTGGTACCCCCCGGGGGCCCTTTTTTTTGATAGCCCCCGTTTTTAGGCCCCTTTTTGAAATCTAATTTTTGCCCGTCCTTTTCCTGCGTTTCTTTTAAGAAACCCCCCATAAAAACAGGTATAGCCCCAAAACCTATACATACATTTCCTCTTAAAGGGGGGGCTCCTTGGCATGGTGAAGGGGCCCTCTTGGCGGAGGAATTAGACCTATCGGTCTTCTTCCTAAACCGACCTAATTACCCCCCAATCTCCCCTCCCCTATCCCATCCTCCCCATCCCCCCTTTTTCCTTTTCCCTCCTCCTCCTCCCCACTCCTCCCTTTTGCCCTTCCTCTTTTTGTCCTTTGGGATTTCTCCCCACAGGCACGCTAGTTCCTAGGTAGGAGAAAGGATACCGGGTCCATCCCATTCCGTTCGGGTTCTTAGCGGTGGCGTAGTTTGCCGTGGAATCTCGATCGCCTGGGATGTCCCAATCCCTCTCCGGTATCCCGGAGTAGCTTTTGGGTGTCTTTCGGCGATGAGTGTATCTCTGGAAGCCACCTTTCGGTTTCCCGGGGGGTGGTGGCCGAAGGAGGTATGCTTTGTGGTGGATATCCGGCCGCCCTCTCTTTTGTCCACCGAGGTAGCTCGGCAGATGTGAGGTTGCTATCCCGGATTGTTAGTTTACTAGCATGATGGGTAGGGTATGGCACGGGTTCCAGCTGCATCTGCGCTACTTGGGGTTGCTGGGGTCCTCTTGGGCGAGGAGGGAGATTTCTGGCCCTTTCATTCCTCCTAGGACTATCCCTCCCCGGCCCCCCCTTTTTTTTCTTTTTTTATTTTATTTTCCCTTTTCTTTCTTTTTTTTCTTAAAAAAAAAAGAAAGAAGTAACCTAACCATGGCACCCTAGTCCATGAACCTGGTACCCCCGCCCCTTCTGATACCGCACCCCGTTCTGACCCCGCCTCGTCTTTGGACCACTCTTCAGACATTCCTCATGCCTCTGTACCTATTCCCGGGTGCTGTTTCCTCACCCGCTTCAGGTACTGAGGCCTCGACTGACTCCTTCGATTTATCGGACCTTCGCTCTCCTCTGACTAGGGCTTCCGCCTCTCCCTCTACGGTGCGGCAATTTTCAAATCGCCGACCATTTCCCACGTCGGACCAACTCTGGTCCCACGCCTAAATGCCAACGACAATTACCTGCTGAGATACTTCCCCACCTTCTCGTTCTTCTCAGAAACGATCGACACACCTTCACTACCTTTCCACGCTCAGTTTCAGACTGAACAGGGGACTAAATTCTTCTCTTTACGACCACTTCCTCTACTGCCTATCTTTCTGACCATAGTATTGGCAAGGCACTCCAAACGCCATGTTGGTAAAGATATTTCTTTTTCATGCTCTTAAGAGCGTACGCGCATCATTACCGTACAGAATGCTACCCAGGCTCATGAGCTCTATCGTCTTTCCCTATCGATACTTTTTCCTGTCACTCTTGAAAAACATCATTCCCTCAATTCTTGTAGTGGTACCGTCATTCTGCCCCATACCATAGTTCAACAAAATTTCCAGACATGTGGCACTGACTTTCTAAAACGCTGGAACTCCAAGATCTCCCAATCCTCAAGGTAGACACTTACGTTCTTCCTGCCCATGGGCGGAGACGATACCCTAGAAAATGTGGCTCGTTAAACTTTTGACAGCCGAGAACTCCCATCCTCAGTTTATATAGCAGGACATCGGTTACAAGTTCGAAAGGTGATCCCTACACCACAACAGTGTAGAAATTGCTGGCGATTTGGCCATCCAGCAAAATATTGCAGATCTATCGCTCGCCAAATGCCCAGTCTGTGGTGCCGAGACCATTTTTAATACGTCTTGCAATCGATTCCCTCTTGCCTTAACTGTCATGAGGCTCACCCTTCATACTCTCGCCGTTGTCAGGTCTATTTAAACAAAGCGGGAAATCCGTTTACCTCAAAGAGACAGAAGGTCTCCCCTTATGCCATGGCATTTCTCATCTCCGCCTCCAAGGGAGACTCCCACGTGTTTCTTATTCCCGTGTTTCAAAACGTCCCCCCACTTCTAGTATCCCATCTTCTACACCCACCTCTGTGGTTACCTCTCCCATAATCACTCCTGTATCTAATCCTTTTGCTGTCCTCGGCTCAGACGTCCCTACTTCAACGCCTCAGTCTAATCTCGCTTCTTCGAGTTCCTCACACAAGCCTCAGTATCGACGAGACCTCGTACGAACCCCTCCTCCCAATCGTCCCTCTACTTCTCAAAAGTCAAAAAAAGGTCCGGTAACACCTCCAAACCCATCTTCCACCTCCTCATTTTACCCTCCCTGTCTCTGTCCCTAGTTCTCCCCTCTCACGGGCCCTCAGTTACATGTGCAGAGGTTCACCCTCCTCCTCGTAATGTACCTTCCTCCCCTGTTCCCCTCCCAAGTTTCTTCCTCTTCTGCCACCTCCCAGGTTCCTGCCTCTTCTGTCCCCTGCCACGCTTCTCCAGTTCCCTCCACCCTTTCGCCCCCCCCCCTACCTTGGTACAGTCCAATACAGTTCCAATCTTTACTCATCCTCCCCCTACCATTCCCAATATTGTCTCCCATACGACATCCTGAATTCCGAAACATTTGAAGCAATCTCTAAATATATTGCAGAGACCAAACCATCATGGACACTGATCCACCTTCCGCTCTTTCTCTCTCCTCTGCTCCATCTGCGCAACTCCTTTCTTCACAGCGCACCATTCCTTCGCTGCTTGAACATTTTCCACTGCCTCCGCATGTGGCCCTTTTTTTAACCCTTCTAGTCCATAGGAACCCTTACCTGCGGATTTCAAGTATCTTTATCATTCCCAATCATGGCCTATTTACAGTGGAATATACGCGGCCTCAGGGGTAATCGGGGTGAGCTTCAGATGTTACTCTCCCAGTTTGCCCCTGTTGGTGTTTGCTTACGGGAACCAAAATTACACCTGCTGTTATTTCTCACATCTCAGCTATAATTTATTGTATTCTTCAGATCCTTTTCCTGATGGACCTTTAATGAAAGTGCCTTTCTTCTCCGCACTAAATTTTCCGTACCATCAGCTATTTGTTCATACTTCGCTGCATTACACAGCAGCCCGTATCCACTTACTTTAGGTGGTATACGCTCTGTTTCTTTATATCTCTCCTCCTTCTCGGCATTATCTATTCCGGATTTTGCCTTCCTTGTTTCGTCATTAACGCCACCGATTTTGTTTCTTGGTGATTTTAATGCCCACCATTTCCTCTGGGGGGTCTCACGTGATTCCCGTGGAATTCAGTTAGAGGCTTTTCTTGCCACCCACCCCCTCCATGTTTTAAATAAAGGTACTCACACCCATTTTGATCCTCGGACTCATACTCCCTCTCTTTCATCGATCTCTTAGTTGCTCTTTCCTCCGCCGCATTAGACTTCACTTGGGCTGTTTTTCCCGGACTTACATGACAGTGATCATTTCCCAATCATTCCCTTTCTTCCCCTTCAATTCGCCACCTCTTCGCACCCCACGCGGCAATTTAATCGGGCAAATTGGAAACCTTTACTCACACCTAACTGTTTTTAAAGAGGTTCCTTCTTCGTCCCCCATCGATGAGCTTTTACACCTCTTCTCGTCCCCGTTTCACCGCAGCTTCTCATTCTATACCCCAAACTTCGGGCAGGCATTCTCAGAAATGCGTGCTTTGGTGGTCTCCTGCTTGTCTCGTGCAGTACTTTGAAACGCGCTGCATGGGCAGGTACCGGTACAATAGAAACCACAGAGCGACTCCTTGATTTTAAACGAAGCGTGCGATCACTCGCCGTGTCATCCGTGACGCTAAACGCACTTTTCTGGCGAGATTGTCTCCACCATCACCTTTTGCTTCCTCTATGAGTGCAGTCTGGAAAAAAGTACGAAAACTGAGTGGTAAATATTCTCCTGACCCGGCTCCTGTTTTTGCGGGTTGCCGGTGTTGATATAGCAAACCCACTAGATGTTGCCAATGAAATTGGCAATCATCTGGTCCGTATTTCTCAGGGACCCATCTTTCCCCTCATTTCTTTCCTCAAAGTCGCCAGAGAGTTAGCACCCTTGGACTTTTCTTCTCTCAGAGAAGAACAGTATAATGTGCCTTTTACACTTCAAGAACTGGAGGCAACACTCTCAGCTTGTCGATCATCGGCAGCTGGGCCCGACGACATTCATATTCGTATGCTACAACATTTACAAACAGTCAGCCCTTGCAGTCCTATTACGCCTTTACAATCTTATTTGGTCACAAGGAGTTCTTCCACAGCTGTGGAAATCCGCCATTGTTCTCCCTTTCCGCAAACCAGGCACTACGGGAATGAAACCTCCCCCTATCGTCCCATTGCTCTTTCCAGTGCAGTTTGCAAAGTAATGGAACGCCTAGTAAATAGACGTTTAGTGTGGTATTTAGAGACACACAACAGTCCTCCCACTCGTCAATATGGCTTTCGTAAGGGACGTTCTACCATAGACCCCTTACTACGCTTGGATACGTATGTTCGTAATGCCTTTGCGAATAACCACTCAGTTTTTGCCATATTTTTTGACCTTGAGAAGGCATATGACACAACTTGGAGGGATAATATTTTTGCCCAAGCCCCCTCCTTAGGCCTTCGAGGCAATCTACCATTCTTCCTTAAGAACTTTTTAAAATGACAGGCATTTCCGTGTTCGGGTTAATAATGTGCTCTCCCCGGGCTTTATCCAAGCTGAAGGTGTCCCCCAGGATGTGTTCTGAGCACAACACTTTTTCCTTGCTATTAATGATTTTGGGCCCCTAGTCTTCCATCAAATATTTTGGTCATCACTTATGTTGATGACTTCGCTATTGCCTGTGCAGGTGCGACTGTCACCTCCTTACAGTTTCTCTCCAAAAAGCAGTCGACCGTGTTTCCAAATTTGGGGCCCCCACACGTGGGTTTAAATTTCCAGCACTAAAACCCAACAAATCACTTTCACTAGACGCTCTGTCATCTCCGATCATCCTTTGTACCTCTATGGCTCCCGTATCCATGAACGTGATGCAGTCAAGTTTCTGGCCTCCTCTTTGATCGTAGGTTATCCTGGAAACCTCACATTACCTCTCTGAAGGCAACTTGTCACAGCCGGGTGAACCTTCTTAAACCCTTTCTCATCTTTCGTGGGAGCTGATCGTCGAACCCTCCTTCACCTACATTCCACCCTTATTTTATCGAAACTTGATTATGGTGACCAGATCTATTCAGCGGCATCTCCTGCTACTCTCTCTAGCCTTAACCCCATTCATCACCAAGATTACGTTATGCCTGGTGCTTTCCGCTCTTTTTCCCCCGTCGAGAGCCTCTATGCAGAAGCGAACGTTTTCCCTCCTTATCCGATCGCCGTGATGCCCATTGCCTGCACTACTATGTACGCTCTCATGATCTCCGCAATCCTTCCATTATAGAATGGTCACTGATATTAGTAGACATTCTTTATTTGTTCGCCGCCCTGTTTACTCCGTCCCTTCTCTCTTCGCCTTCATTCGCTCTTGTCTTCTCTTCAACTACCACCTTTCTATGTACATGTAGCATCTCACTTTTCCCTACCCCCCTGGGAAGTTCCAGCTGTTCGAGTCTGTTTTTCTCCCTCCCTTGCTCGAAAGCCCAACGTCTACGGTCGCTTCCCGCTCTCTTTTTCTTGACCACTTTCACTCTCATTCTCATCCATTGCTGTGTACACAGATGGCTCTAAGTCTTCTGACGGCGTAGGATTCGCAGCAGTGTTTCCGGACAGCGTCGTACAAGGGCATTTACTATCTTCGGCTAGTAATTTTACTGCTGATTATATGCCATGCTTACAGCACTTATCCATATTGCATCTATGTCTGTGTCATCATTTGTGGTTTGTCTCAGACTCCCTTAGTGCTTTACAGGCTATACAAAAATTGGATACACCTCACCCCTTAGTCCTCCGTATCCAACTTTGGCTACGCCGCATCTTTACCAAGCATAAAGATATTGTTTTTTTGTTGGGTCCCTGGTCATGTTGACGTACAGGGCAATGAACAGCAGACACTGCTGCGCGTCAGCAGTACATGACCTACCAGTTTCTTATAGAGGTATTCCATTTATGGACTATTTTACTGCAATATCTTCCCACCTTCACACCCGTTGGCAACAACGTTGGTCTACTATGCTCGGCAACAAACTTCAGTCTATTAAACCGAGTATAGGTTACTGGCCGTCTTCTTATCACCAGTGTCAAGGTTGGGAGACTACTCTTTCCCGTCTTCGCATTGGCCATACTCGTCTTACTCATGGATATCTCATGGAGAGGCATCTTGCTCCTCTCTGTGAGAATTGCCAAGCTCCATTATCAGTCAGCCACATTCTGTTGGACTGCCCACTTTATCAACGAGCACGCAGAATTTACCTCTTTTGTCGTCTTCGCTCCGCTGCTCTCTCTTTACCTTCCCTTCTCGCTGATGGACCCACCTTTCAACCGGACTCTCTCATTGACTTTTTGACAAAGACTGACTGACTTCTCAAATTCTGATACCTTCAGCCCTTTCTACTTCAATCTCTTGCTACCCTCTACCCCCGTACTATCCCCTGCCCCGCTGTTTTCTGTAACCTGCTGATCATCCCTCCTCCATTCTGCCATCCAATTCCCTTGCTTCCTTCCCTACCCTGCAGCGCTGTATAGCCCTTGTGGCTTAGTGCTTCTTTTTGATTATAATAATAATATACATACACTTAAATTTTTTCACATAGAACCTTCATCTGACAATAAAAGTTAAACATAAGACTAGAGAAGTAATAAGGATAAGGCTGCTGTAATTTGCCAGTCCCAAAAGAACTGACACGTATCTCAGAAAATTTTGTGTTGATACCAACGTGCCAATCTAATTACTTAAAAACGAGATCCTAAGGGCTCGGTATCCTGGCTTTCAAGGAAATTTTAAACCCAGTGAACATAACCATCAGGCTTAGAAATGTAACCCTGGAAACCACACTTATATCTCACTATGACAAACATTCTCGTGAAACATGGCGTATCATCCATACCTAATTCTCACTACCTTCCTCTTACACACTACATCAGTTCCAGAGAAAACCAAAAACAACCCCCCCCCCCTTTACATCCCCCCATAAGGAGACCACTCCTTTGTCCATCCTCAGGGACCCCCCGCCTAAGGGAACCCACAGTGAGGTTCCTATAACCTTCCGGAAACTTTTTTCCCAGGACGCCCCATAAACCAGCATATTCCTACACTTCGTCCTATAGAATCTAGCCGCCAACGCTTTTATCCTCATATCACCCCTTAATCCCCTCATTCCCCATGAAATGTCCAGATAATCCACTATGATATACATTATAGCCCTTACAACATCCCTAGACACTCCCCTTACATCTAGTAGTAAAGCCCTTAAAAAGCGGCAAACGACCCCCCCCCCCAACAGTCTGATAACCCCACCCATCCATGATCTCACCCCCTCCAAGGAGGTACAAAAGAAGACCACATGAAACGCTGTTTCAACATCACCACAAAACTGACAAAAAGCCTCTTCCACAAACCCCATACTAATAACACCTCCTTGGAAGCCAGAATCCCCATGATAAACCTATATACTAATTCTCTTACTCTAGCCGGTATCCGAAGCTTACTAAAATCTTTCCAAATAACCCCCCAATCATACGTTGGATACACGGCTACCCCTTGCATAATTCCTTGACCTTTCACTACCCTCACCAACCGTTTCACTTTGATTTTATCCACCTGTTGCACTGTCAATAAAAATCTCAACATATCTTCACAAACCCTCAATTCCTTCCCACTCCACCATTTACGTGCCTCCTCCATAACTCTTCCTACTTTAGGGCCCCTCACACCCCCTTCCCTCATATACCTCCACTTGATATATACAGCCATTACTCTCAGTCCTAAAGGCAACAAACCTAAACCCCCTCTCCGAACATCCGTCATAACTACCTCCTTACTTAACCATGCCCTCCCAAATCCTCTGCATTTCCACAATATCTCGTACCTCTAAGGGAAAAACTTCTGCCACCCCCCATACCTTGCTATAGACAAGTAAATTTACCACCACTACCCTCTGATGTAAAGCTAAGTCCCTCGCACTTAAACCTCCTAGTCTACTTAAAACCTTACCCGTGACAGACTCCGAATTTACTCTTCTGCACACCTGCTCTTCCGCCAAATACCATATCCCACATACCTTGATTCTGTCAACCACTGTCCATCCTAACCCCATCCCCAAGCCCCCCCTATCCAATTACCGACGTCTAGTAACCTTGATTTCACTGTATTAACTCTCATTCCGGTATTCATACCAAACATCTTAATCACTCTACCCACCCTCCTTAACTCCTCCTTACCCCTTAGCAAAACAGTAGTATCATCCACATACCCAACGATGCCCCCTTTGCACCCCCCTTCCATCTCCTGATTGTTCATCACCCTCTCAACAGACTCATAAAAAGGATTCTGCACACATGCAAAGAGCAGCTGTGACATTGGACAGCCCTGCCTCAAACCTCTCTCCATTGGTACACTTTCACCCAACCTCCCATTGACCTGTACCCTCACCTCTGCCCCATCATACAGGGTGTTCACCAACCTCACTACCCCCTCCCGAAACCCCAACCTCTCTAAGCAAACCCCTAAGAAATCTCTGTCCATGCAATCATAAGCATTCACCCAATCTAAACCTAGTATTCCCCCTCCCGTACATCTCTCTAGAAAATCCCTAATCAAATCATGTCCATCCCTCATCCTTCTTCCCGGAATTCCCAACTGTCTTCTATGTAACACTAAACCCAACACTTTCCTCATTCTGTTGCCCAAAACCTTAGCAAAAATCTTGTAATCCGAGCACATTAACGTAATCGCACGGTAATCATTCAAAACTCGGCATTCCTTCTTTTTGGGCACTAAAACCGTGACACCCGTTCTGTGATTTCCCATCCTCCCACTACTTAACATACAACTCAAAACCCCCACCAGACAATGCCGTACACTCCCCCAATGATACCTATAAAAATCGTTTTGGTATTCCGTCTATGCCTGGGGTTTTACCCTGCACATCCCAAAAACTGCCTCCTCCACCTCCTCTACATTAATACTACCCTCGATTCTGTCACTGTCCTGCTCACTTAATACCCTATTAAACCCTTCATCCCCAAACCGTCCCTCACCCACTCCCCTGCCAACCCTCCTCCACTTCTCCCTAAACCAAAAATCTGCATACAAACTAATATTTTCCGTGGTGGATAGGCCTTGACCCTCCTCAAAGCCACCCCCCCCCTGTACCTGCCTCAATATACGCCAAGGTGGTCTTCGCCTGCCGTTCCTTAAACCTCCTTAATACAAAACCCGATGGTCTATCCCCCCTTAAAACATCCTCCAACCCTGCCCTAACTCGAATTGCCTCAAATTTTTCATTGTGAATTTCCGCCAACCTATTTCGCAAACGTTCGATGTCCTCACTCCGCCCCACCCGTTCCTCTGCATAACAGTCATTTAACTGACCCTCAAGATAATTTTGTAGGCCATAGCTCCACCTCGCCATCTCCTTACCCCGTACTTTAAAAAATTTCGCGATTTCAACTTTAGCCCTCATTTCCCACCAATCCAGCAAATCCATTTCCATATTCCTAGTCTCCCAAAGGATTTCCACCAATCTTCAAACCCTGTAGGGTCACCCTCGTCCCTAAGTAGCCTCACATTTAATTTCCAGTTATCCTGCATAAACTCTCACTATGCCATCTACCCCTCAAATCTGCTATAACAGCACGATGATCAGAAAAACCCACATCGATAGTCCTCACCCTCTCCACACCTATGCCCTGCCTAACATAAATCCTATCTAACCGTGCCTCATATCCCCTACGAATAAAAGTGTGCTCAACCCATATCCCTACTTCCCACCACATCTACCACTCCAACATCTCGCAAAACATCCCGCAGAACCCCCAAAACACAACCCGCCCCCCTCGGAACCACATCACCATTCCTAATGACACAATTCCAATCCCCACCAATCACCGTAATAGCAGGTAAACCTCTCAAGTGATATACCAGAACCTCGCGTACAAAATCCACCTTCACTCTAGCGTTACTAGTTGCTGGCATGTACACACCTACAAAACTAACCCTCCTGGCCCCCCAAAACCCATCCACCCTGACAACCCTCCCACCCCCCCCTCCTCCCAACCCAGGATACGCAAAGGACTGGTCTCCTTTACCGCCACAGCCACACCTCCTTTCAACCTCAAAGCATCACATGTAAACAACCTATAACCTTTCAACAACAACTCACATCCTAACCTATGGTTATGTTCCTGCAAAAAACAGACATCAATACTAAATCTCCTCAAAACCCACTCTAACCATACCCTCTTGACCTCGGTTTTAAGACCGTTTACATTGAAAGTTACACACCTGAATTTTACAAGAATGGCGGCTTACCCCTGTGCCGCTGAGGCTTACTTGGTCCTCCTTTCATAGGTCTCGGTTCTTCTCTATCAATCCCTCGTTCCTGCCCTCCAACCCCTCCCTGTCCCTTCCCGCCTAGCTTCCCATTGCCCCCCCCTCCTCCCGGACTTGCCTTTGCTACCACAGCTGCCCACATCTTCCCAGGCCTCTGCGCTGGTGTGAGGACTTCGTCCATGTCTGATGCCCCCGCTGATCTCTTGCGGGAGCTACCCTCTACACACATTTCTTCTGCAACCACATCTTCTTGATTGACCTCCACCACCACATTGCTCTCTTTTCGAACCTCACTCAAGTCTTCCTTACCCTGCTTCTGTTCATCCATCACCTGACCTCGCATCACTTTCCACACCATGCTCCGACTCTTCCAAAAAATCCTTCAGCACAGCCTCCAAAATCCTGTCCTGAGCTGACTCTGCAGTACCTAACGGTCTGTCTGACAGCGATATTCCCTCCCTCCCCCCGTTTCCACTGGTAGTGTAACACACGTCTCCAAAACCACCTCTGCCCTGTCGACCTCCTCACTCCATAGGCCTGTACCCCGGCTTTCCATTTCACCTGTTATAACGTCCGCGGCTTCTAATGGCGTATCCACAGAAGCTGTCTCCTGATGCCTAGGGCCCTGTCTCCTAGGGCATTGTGCCACCATGTGCTCATAAGTCACATAAACGGCACGTCTTCCTCTGCCCCGCATAGTGTACAAAAACCTGTGTTCTATGGTTATGCAATGTAACATGATGGTATCGGCCTCCTCAGGGTCATTTTCAGTGTGAAGGATCCTTCCGGCATCCCCTCATAAGGGCCGTCCCTCCACATTCTCATGCTCGTCGAGTGTACAGTCCCATAACCACTGAACACATCTTGTAGGCTGTATGCTGTTGCCTCAAAAGGTACATTCCTTACCTTCACCCAAGTAAAATACTTAGACACATCATGCAAGCATACTTCCACTGCCGAATTGATACTCATCCGCCTTTCTTGAAATTCGTCGACGATGGTAGAGTAGAAGTCAGCCCTCATGAACTTCACGAAGACCCTTGACATACCATTCAGTGCCACACCATACAGCTCTTCATTGGGGATGCCATAACAGTCCCTGATAATGCTTGGCAGGAGAACGTTCATCGTGGCATTGCTTAAAGATCCTCTAACCAGCTCAATGCAGACAGTATTTATGTGCCGGTACAGTCGGTCCGCCATCTTGGTGCTAATGCTATGTTTTCCTCACCAGGTGGCGTGCAAGAGAACCTGTAGAAGCGTCCTCTCTCCCCGCAGGTCGAGAGATGAATGCTCCCTACATTACCCCCACCCATCAACCGAAAAACCTTCGCTAACCACACCCTTACCTCCCTCAACTCTTCACAGAAATAAACCGCATGAAAAGCTGTTTCCTGTTCTCCACAGTGATCGCAGGTCTGTTCCCTCACCAATCCCATTGAACACAAAACAGCTTTCGATGCTAATATCCCCATTATAAACCTATATACAAACTCCCGTACTCTCGGCATTAACTTAATCTTTCGAAAGTCATTCCATATCATACCCCAATCATACAAGGGATAAACCGATACCCCCTGTATGATTTCCTGCCTTCTACTCATCGTCACAAAACGCCCCACCCTAAGTTTTTCCACCTCCCTAATCAATAACAATAACCTCAGCATATCCTCGCATTCAATTAATTCTTTTCCGCTACACCATCTCCGCACATCCTTCATCACTTTTCCCCACTCTAACCCCTCTTTTCCCCCCCCCCCCTCCCTA
>NW_026465683.1:0-5000 GCF_026875155.1 Cherax quadricarinatus
TATATATATAATATATATATATTTTAATTTCACAGGGGCCGATTCCACCAAGGGCAGGGTGGCCCGAAAAAAAAACTTTCACCATCATTCACTCCATAAACTGTCTTGCCGAAGGTGCTTTACACTACAGTTTTTAAACTGCAGCATTAACACCCCTCCTTCAGAGTGCAGGCACTGTACTTCCCATCTCCAGGACTCAAGTCCGGCCTGCCGGTTTCCCTTCGTAAATGTTACTTTGCTCACACTCCAACAGCACGTCAAGTATTAAAAACCATTTGTCTCCATTTACTCCTATCAAACACGCTTACGCATGCCTGCTGGAAGTCCAAGCCCCTCGCACACAAAACCTCCTTTACCCCCTCTCTCCAACCTTTCCTAGGCCGACCCCTAACCCGCCTTCCTTCCACTACAGACTGATACACTCTTGAAGTCATTCTGTTTCGCTCCATTCTCTCTACATGTCCGAACCACCTCAACAACCCTTCCTCAGCCCTCTGGACAACAGTTTTGGTAATCCCGCACCTCCTCCTAACTTCCAAACTACGAATTCTCTGCATTATATTCACACCACACATTGCACTCAGACATGACATCTCCACTGCCTCCAGCCTTCTCCTCGCTGCAACATTCATCACTCATGCTTCACACCCATATAAGAGCGTTGGTAAAACTATACTTTCATACATTCCCCTCTTTGCCTCCAAGGACAAAGTTCTTTGTCTCCACAGACTCCTAAGTGCACCACTCACCCTTTTCCCCTAATCAATTCTATGATTCACCTCATCTTTCATAGACCCATCCGCTGACACGTCCACTCCCAAATATCTGAATACATTCACCTCATTCATACTCTCTCCCTCCAATCTGATATTCAATTTTTCATCACCTAATCTTTTTGTTATCCTCATAACCTTACTCTTTCCTGTATTCACCTTTAATTTTCTTCTTTTGCACACCCTACCAAATTCATCCACCAATCTCTGCAACTTCTCTTCAGAATCTCCCAAGAGCACAGTGTCATCAGCAAAGAGCATCTGTGACAACTCCCACTTTGCGTGTGATTCTTTATGTTTTAACTCCACGCCTCTTGCCAAGACCCTCACATTTACTTCTCTTACAACCCCATCTATAAATAATTAAACAACCACTGTGACATCACACATCCTTGTCTAAGGCCTACTTTTACTGGGAAATAATTTCCCTCTTTCCTATGTACTCTAACTTGAGCCTCACTATCCTCGTAAAAACTCTTCACTGCTTTCAGTAACCTACCTCCTACACCATACACCTGCAACATCTGCCACATTGCCCCCCTATCCACCCTGTCATACGCCTTTTCCCAAAACCATAAATGCCACAAAGACCTCTTTAGCCCTTTTCTAAATACAGTTCACTTATATGTTTCACTGTAAACACCTGGTCCACACACCCCCTACCTTTCCTAAAGCCTCCTTGTTCATCTGCTATCCTATTCTCCGTCTTACTTTTAATTCTTTCAATAATAACTCTACCATACACTTTACCAGGTAAAACTCAACAGACTTATCCCCCTATAATTTTTGCACTCTCTTTTGTCCCCTTTGCCTTTATACAAAGGAACTATGCATGCTCTCTGCCAATCCCTAGGTACCTTACCCTCTTCCATACATTTATTAAATAATTGCACCAACCACTCCAAAACTATATCCCCACCTGCTTTTAACATTTCTATCTTTATCCCATCAATCCCGGCTGCCTTACCCCCTTTCATTTTACCTACTGCCTCACGAACTTCCCCCACACTCACAACTGGCTCTTCCTCACTCCTACAAGATGTTATTCCTCCTTGCCCTATACACGAAATCACAGCTTCCCTATCTTCATCAACATTTAACAATTCCTCAAAATATTCCCTCCATCTTCCCAATACCTCTAACTCTCCATTAAATAACTCTCCTCTCCTATTTTTAACTGACAAATCCATTTGTTCTCTAGGCTTCCTTAACTTGTTAATCTCACTCCAAAACTTTTTCTTATTTTCAACAAAATTTGTTGATAACATCTCACCCACTCTATATATATATATATATTATATATAATATATATATATATATATATATATATATATATATATATATATATATATATATATATATATATAATATATATATATATATATAATATATATATATATATATATTATATATATATATATATGTATATATATATATATATATATATATATATATATATATATATATATATATATATATATATATATATATATATATATATATATATAATATATATATATATATGAATATATATTACTTTCTGTTTCTATTCTGTTATTTTGCAATAAATTTGAAACAAAAATACGTTTTTCTTATCGGTGCTATTATATTACCTTAATAAAAAAATTACGTTTAAAAATTTTCATTGTATAATTCCATAATTCCATTGGGATACTAATTATCATATTTTTTATGTAATTACAACTTCGATAAGTGCTACTTCGAATAATGTGACCACTTCACGGGGTTCATCATTCGCACTAATCACAACATAGCTATATTCTGAATCTTGAATTCTTAGTTTCACTTCAGTGTTCGATTAGTAATAAACTGAGGCATTTTGGGTTGATTGAGCTATGTTGATTACAAGCCCGTTTTACACTATTTACATTTACCAAAGTAGGATTTCAGGTTATGAGAGCATCCATCACCCAGATGTAATCATGGAGTTTTATTGTTTCTATTTTTATTACTTAGTTAATGGTCCAGTGGGCTATGAGTTCCAGGAAACTCAGAACAGCAAACCTAAATTCTACACGTGCTCTACAGTAAATTCCTAATTTCACAGTGTCACCAACTAGGGTATTTCTGATAAATCAGACTGAAATGTGTCCGAGCATTCACTGTGATTGATCACGGTCACACATGCCTGAAGAAAAATGAAAACGATACCTAGAAATATCTATTTCATAGTTCCTTTTTATCTTTTTTTTCAGCAATCTTACCGTATCAGATGACCTAAGCTTAATTACTTTTTTTGGTGTATTGGCTTTGAAGAGGGAATATCTTAAAACATCATAATATATTCGTTAAGACTGAATTATCTAACTTATTATTTTGCTATATCTGATGTGTTTTCTTATATTTAAGGCAATGATGACTTTTTTTTCTATACTTTTCTCGTCAAAGTTTTCTGCATAAAGAAACCATGAAATACCTATCAAGAATTATCACTCAGAAGCAACGAGAAATGTTAAAGAGCACATAAAATTAACTATGAATTAATCCTCATGGATGTAGCTTCGGGCACTTTTTTTTTTTATCTTCATTCAACAATACATCAAGAGCCTTTACGAAACTGAAATTATAACTCACTTAAACCTTGGCGTCAGACAGACAGTGTTGACCAGAGAGACGCTGTAATGGTGTGAGGCTCGTGTCCACCTCTGGCTGTATTTAGACAACAGAGAGAATGCACGCTCGGTCTACTCACTCACCTAATATATAAATGTAGGATAACGAAAAATCTTCACAAAGGTTAATTAAATCTCCCATTGATTACTTTCATTACCTTCTCGAAAAAAATATTGCTTCCTATATTGGTGTTCGTATTCCACTTGGAATTTTTACCAATTTTAACTGTTTTTCAAAAATAGTAATGATCTCTCTCTGTAAATCGTACACTAGCTAGATGAAGGTGACTGATGTCAAATAATTCCTATGTTCTTTTTCTTCTGACATCTAATTATTTTCACTGTCTGTTTGTCTGTCTGTCTGTCTGTTTCTGTCTATTTCTGTCGATCTGTTTCTAGTTAATTTTCATGAAAAATAGCATTTTAGTAATAAGTTACTCTATTTTATCAATAATACATACAAATCCTAGGAGGATAAAGTCCCACCAGATGTCGTATATCTAATCTCTAAAGAAAAATTAGACCAGGGCTCTATCGAAGATTGGTAGTTAAAATATATCCCATGAATATAACAAAATCAGCATGCCAGGATACTTATCTGGCTCAGAAAGAGGAAAAAGTTGTACTAAATGGAGAGATGACTAAGTGACTAGAGGGAGAAGGGTGTATGTTGGTCCTAGTTGTAGATGAGGAGGGGCAGGGCTGAAGAACGTTATCACCACGTTGAAGGGGCTACTGGAACGTACTAGGCAGCTGGTGAGATTAAATTAGGACGTGGTATGTAGTTGCTCAGAGTGAATTAGGCTATAAAATATTGTTTGAGCTGCCTTTTTAACATACTGACGTAGGGTGTTTGATCTCCCAATGCTCCTTCCAGTGTTTTTCTTTTCAACGGATCTTTCATTTTGTATCTTAGCCTCAGTTTGTTGAGGATTTAAAAGATTCCTCATTAATGCTAATGAAAGCACACAAGCAGCAACTGTAAACTTTATTTTAGATAACAGTTTGCCTACACAGCAGGATTCATAAATTTAAGCCTCGTGTCAGGCGGATTATTGTCTTTAATCTAGTTTCCTATTGTGACTTTTGTGTCGTTTTTCAGTTTCAACTTCTCAGTATTTCTTTTGGATTTGAAGTTCGGTTTTATATGATAGGGAAATTAAAAAAAGAAAACTTTATGAAATTGCGTCTTACTTAAAATTTCAAGAATATTTATTTATAAAGCATTTCATAAGGTTAAAAAAAAAATACAAGACAAAACCTAATACCAGGCAAAGCTTGAAAATTTATTGGTTTTAGCATATAATGAAAATCTGTCTCACCTCCCACAAGCTTTTGAATATTTTAAATTTAATATCTTTACTTATAAAAATAATACAAATAAAAATTAATTAAAAATTCTCCTAAGTAATTTTTGCGGTGTGTATATCTATCAGTCTGGAACAATAAATCTTACAAAAGTCCAATTTTTAAGGGAGTTAAGCCTATTGGGCAAGTTCGGCTTATTAAGCATGATCAAACCCATGATATTTTAGCACGTTTTCCGGGAAACCTGCCTAAATTTCGAGATGCCTTCATCTACTCGACCATCAAT
>NW_026465683.1:7500-14197 GCF_026875155.1 Cherax quadricarinatus
TCTCTAAGGACCCACGGGGAGATGTTGTCCGGTCCCATTGCCTTTGAGGTATTGATGTCCCTTAGCAGCTTCTTCACCTCCTCCTCATTTGTATGTATGTCTACCAACACTTGTTGGTATATTCCTTGCTTGTGTCCCCCTCTGTTCTGTCCCCCCAGAGGCCTTCCTGTCTCCACTGTGTGTGTGTGTGTGTGTTATTGTGAGTGTGTACTCACCTAATTATGCTCACATAATTGTGGTTGCAGGGGTCGAGACTCAGCTCCTGGCCCCGACTTTTCACTGATCGCTACGAGGTCCTCTCCCTCTCTACTTCCTGAGCTTTGGCATGCCTCTTCTTAAAACTATGTATGTTTCCTGCCTCCACTACTTCACTTGCTAGGCTATTCCACTTCCTGACGACTCTATGACTGAAGAAATACTTCCTAACGTCCCTGTGACTCGTCTGAGTCTTCAGTTTCCAGTTGTGGCCCCTTGTTTCTGTGTCCCCTCTCTGGAATATCCTATCTTTGTCCACCTTGTCTATTCCCCGCAGTATCTTGTATGTCGCTATCATGTCTCCCCTGACGCTTCTGTCCTCCAGTGTCGTCAGTCCAATTTCCCTCAACTTTTCCTCGTACGACATTTCCCTGAGCTCTGGGACTAGCCTTGTTGCAAACCTATGTACTTTCTCTAACTTCTTGACGTGCTTGACCAGGTGTGGGTTCCAGACTGGTGCTGCATACTCCAGTATGGGCCTAACATCCCACCGGAAACAGTGTCTTGAACGATTCTTATTAAGTATCGGAACGCTATTCTCAGGTTTGGCCGGGCGCCCGTATGCTGCAGCAGTTATTTGGTTGATGTATGCCTCCGGTGACGTGCTCGGTGTTATGGTCACCCCAAGGTCTTTCTCCCTGAGTGAAGTCTGTAGTCTTTGTCCACCTAGCCTATACCCTGTCTGCGGTCTTCTTTGCCCCTCCCCAATCTTCATGACTTTGCATTTGGCAGGGTTGAATTCGAAAAGCCAGTTTCTGGACCACATGTCCAGCCTGTCCAGGTCTCTTTGCAGTCCTGCCTCATCCTCATCCGATTTAATTCTTCTCATCAGCTTCACATCATCTGCGAATAGGGACACTTCAGATCTATTCCTTCCATCATGTCTTTTCGCATATATCAAAAATAGCACTGGTCCTAGAACTGACCCCTGTGGGACCCCGCTCGTCACAGGCGCCCACTGTGATACCTTTTCACGTACCACGACTCGTTGTTGTTTCCCTGTCAGGTATTCCCTGATCCATTGCAGTGCTATCCCTGTTATATGCGCCTGATCCTCCAGCTTCTGCACTAATCTCTTGTGGGGAACTGTGTCAAAGGCCTTCCTGCAGTCTAGGAAAACGCAATCAACCCACCCATCTCTCTCGTGTCTTACTTCTGTTACCTTGTCATAACACTCCAGAAGAGTTGTGACACAGGCTTTGCCTTCCATAAACCCATGCTGGTTTTCATTTATAATCTTGTTGTAGATGTATGGTTCACAGAACCGACACGTTGATAAATTAGACACATGTGCAACTCTTGGGTATCTTTATTAAGGAAACGTTTCGCCACACAGTGGCTTCATCAGTCCATACACAGGAGAAACTTGAAGAACAGGAGGAGAATGAGGTAATCAATCCCTCAACTTTGAGTCGATGTGGTCAGTCCATCAATCTTGAATAGAATACAGCATATGAGCGGAGAAGGAGCTTATAAACCGTAGGCAGGAGAGGTGCAGCAGTTGTAGGTTGTGTCACATTTGCCCAATGTGGAAGTAGGTCGTGCCCAAGGGTTAGGCAAGTGAAGAATTCCCAAGTATTAAGATCCCAAGAAGTTGCAGTGTCTGACAGGATTGTAGATGTATGGTTCACAGAACTGACACTTTGATAAATTAGACACATGTGCAACTCTTGGGTATCTTTATTTAGGAAACGCACAGCATCTCTGCTCCTTCTCTAAGGACCCATGGGGAGATGTCCGGTCCCATCGCCTTTGAGGTATCAAGGTCACTTAGCAGCTTCTGCACCTCCTCCTCGGTTGTTCGAATGTCATCCAACACTTGTTGGTATATTCCCTCTTGATGTTCCCTTCTGTGCTGTCTTCCCATAGCCCTTCCTGTCTCTACTGTAAAAACTTCCTTAAATCTCCTGTTTAGCTCCTCACATACCTCCTGATCATTTCTTGTGAGTTCTCCACCTTCTGTCCTCAGTCTGATCACCTGGTCTTTGACTGTTGTCTTCCTCCTGAGGTGGCTAAAACAACATTTTTCGGGTCAGTCTTGATTTTCGATGCTATGTTATTTTCATACTGTCGTTTGGGCCTCCTCCTTTCCTGTGCATACTCATTCCTGGCTCTGCGACTAATCTCCCTATTTTATGTGTTCTCTGCCTTCTGTACTTTTTCCTTTTCTCTATTGCACTTTGTTTTTGCCTCCTTACACCGTCGGGTAAACCAGGGGCTCGTTCTGGTCTTCCCGTTGTTTCTGTTGCCCTTGGGAATAAACCTTTCCACTGCCTCCTTGCATTTTGTTGTGTGTGTGTATGTGTGTGTGTGTGTGTGTGTGTGTGTGTGTGTGTGTGTTGCCAAATAGGTTAAATTGGTCAATTAGAAAGAGCTCATTTAAAGATAAGTTCTTTCTAAAAATTTCTCTTATACGTTCAAAGATATATTATTTTTATTTACGTTAATGTGAAATTAATAATTTTGTACCAGAATATATTTTTTTTTCATTTATGTTAATGTAAAAAAATAATAATTTTGTACCAAAAAAAAACAACTTAACAAACAAACGTAATTTAATATAGCCTAAGCCTACTAAATATATTTTAGATAAGTTTACAGTAATTTAATGATAAATAAACACTATGAAATATATTTTTTACGTTAGGTTCTGAATGAATTTAGCGAAATTATTTCATACACAATTTTTTCCTTGCCTTATTCGGCAAAAAGAGCGTTGCTATTTAAGCCAAAATCGCTATTTAAAGCAGGACTCTGACACACATCCCCAAAGCAGCTCGCCCTCAAGCTGCTAGCAAATTCACTGACCTTCTAAAGAAAGTCAACGATGCTCCTTCAAACAACAGATCCTGGCACATCTTGCTGCTTTTTGGCAATGCCTGGTTGGCTGTCCCACCAAGGAGGGACAAGTCACTAGCAACACATGTTTTTACACAATAAATGCATTCCCAAAGGAAGGACTTAATTTTAAATGAGTTCTTGCTAATTGACCAGTTTTACATATTCGGCACGACATATATATATATATACAAACACTGATCTCTGGCTGAAGGAGACTCGAACCTACGAACCTTAGGACAAGGTACGCAGTGCTTTACCAATCTACCCACACTGGACCAATACCTTGGCGTGTAGCATGAGCTACACGTTTGATCCAAGGCAGCCAGCTTTCAGGGAGAAGGCTTACAGCTTTTCATCTCATCCCCTGCATGCATCAGCCTTACTAGAGAATTGAACAACGCAAGGAATTCGCGAGAGCATGCGAAATATACACAAACACTGCTCTCGCGAATTCCTTGCATTGTTCAAATCTCTAGTAAGGCTGATGCATGCAGGGATGAGATGAAAAGCTGTAAGCCTTCTCCCTGAAAGCTGGCTGCCTTGGGTCAAACGTGTAGCTCATCTACACGCCAAGGTATTGGTCCAGTGTGGGTAGATTGGTAAAGCACTGCGTACCTTGTCCCTAAGGTTCGTAGGTTCGAGTCTCCTTCAGCCAGAGATCATGTTTTTTGTATATTTCGCATGCTCTCGCGAATTCCTTGCATAAAATAATATATAAAATATATAAATTATATATATATATATATAATATATATATATATATATATATATATATATATATATATATATATAAATATATATAATGAAAAATAAGAAAGAAGGAACACTGCAACAGGCCTACTGACCCATGCGAGCAGGTCCCTGTCCCCCCCACGGATAAGACCAATGACCCCCCCCCCGGGGAAGCTCAATGACCCATCCAGTCTGATCATCTCCACTCAAGGATGGAGCACTGCACCAGACCCAGCAGCACAAGCTAGTCAGGTCCAACTCACACCCACCCACACCCTCTCATGTATTTATCTAACCTATTTTTAAAACTACACAACGTTTTAGTCTCAATAACTGTACTCGGGAGTTTGTTCCACTCATCCACAACTCTATTACCAAACCAGTGCTTTCCTATATCCTTTCTGAATCTGAATTTTTCCAACTTGAAACCATTGCTGCGAGTCCTGTCTTGGTTGGAAATTTTCAGCACGCTATTTACGTCCCCTTTATTTATTTCTGTTTTCCATTTATACACCTCGATCATATTCCCCCTAATTCTACGCCTTTCGAGAGAGTGCAGATTCAGGGCCCTCATTCTATCCTCATAGGGAAGATTTCTGATACATGGGATCATCTTTGTCATCCTCCTCTGTACGTTTTCCAGAGCATTTATATCCATTCTGTAATACGGTGATCAGAACTGAGCAGCATAGTCTAAATGAGGCCAAACCTAGGATATATAGAGTTGAAGAACAACCTGACGACTTCTATTATTTATACTTCTAGATATGAAGCCAAGAATACTGTTAGCTTTATTGCGAACACTAATGCACTGTTGTCTTGGTTTTAGATTACTGCTAACCAGAACTCCTAAATCCTTTTGTCAATCAGTAGTATTAAGATCTACATTATTTAGTTTATATGTGGCATGGTTATTTACCTGTCCAACATTTAGAACTTTGAATTTGTCAATATTAAACTGCATCTGCCACTTCTCTGACCATTGTATCAGTCTATTCAAATCATCCTGGAGTGCTCTAGTGTCTTCATTAGAATGAATTTCGCCTCCTATTTTGGTGTCATCAGCAAATTTGCTTATGTCGCTATTTATTCCCTCATCTATGTCGTTTATGTAAATTGTGAACAACAACGGGCCCAACACTGACCCCTGAGGAACACCGCTTGTGACGTGTCCCCGTTCTGATTTCTCCCCATTTATGCAAACTCTGCTGTCTATTTGTCAGCCATGCCTCTACCCAGGAAAAAATTTCTCCTCCTATTCCGTGTGCCTTACGTTTCCCCAATAGCCTCTGGTGTGGAACTCTATCGAAAGCCTTATTGAAGTCCATATACACAATATCATATTCATTACCATGATCTACCTCCTCAAACACCTTAGTGAAAAAAGTTAGTAAATTTGTAAGACAGGAACGCCCCTTTGTAAAACCGTGTTGAGATTCATTAATCAATCTGTGCCTGTCAAGATGGCTAGGAATTGCTTCGGCAATTATTGATTTCCCACTATGGAGGTAAGGCTTATTGGTCTATAGTTCGAACCCAAGGACCTGTCACCTTCCTTGTAAATAGGTATTACATTTGCCATTTTCCACTTATCAGGCACTATGCCAGTTTGTAGTGATATGTTAAAAAGATTTGCCAAAGGTATGCTAAGTACCTCTTTACATTCCTTTATCACCCTTGAAGACAGTTCATCAGGGCCTGGGGATTTGTTAGGTTTTAGTTTCTCTATTTGTCTGAGGACCATGTCACTAATTACCGCAGTCGTACATAGTTTATTATGATCCTGTTCTACATAATCTATTATTTCAGGAATATCGCTAGTATTTTCCTGGGTGAAAACTGAGAGGAAGTAGGTATTTAGAATTTCACACATATCCTTATCACTGTCAGTGATCTGACCAGAGTTACTCTTAAGTGGGCCAATCTTGTCCCTAATCTTACTTCTGTTTACCTGAAAGAATCCTTTTTGGTTAGTCTTTGAATTCCTTGCGACCTTAGCCTCATAATCCCTTTTTGCTTTTCTTATTCCTTTCTTTATTTCTCTCTTTAATTGAATATGTTGATTTCTTAACTGCCCATCCCCTCTTTTGATACGCCTATATGTGCCTCTCTTTTGACCAAATGAGATGTTTTAATCTATTTGTTCATCCTTTTGGGATCATTTTTGTTAGATCTAATTTCCCTACTCGGAACAAAAGTTGTCTGGGCAGCTAGAACTATGCTCTGAAAAACGTCACATTGGCAACCAAGATCACCTACCTGACCCGTAGTCAGGACATCCCAATTTAGCCCACCCAGGTAATTTTTCAGTCCCATGAAGCCGGCCAAGCGAAAATCTGGGACAGAGATTTGATTGCAGTTATCTGTGTAATTCCATAATATATTAAAACTAAGTGATTTGTGATCACTTCCTCCAAGCTCATCATTAACTTCAAGATTATTAATTAGTGAGTCTTTGTTGGAAAGAACTAAGTCAAGCAGATTGCTTCCTCTAGTTGGTTCTGTCTTAACCTGTTCTAAAAATCAATCCTGAACCGTATCAAGAAAGTCACTAGACTCAAGATTTCCTGTCATATTGTTCCAATCAATTTGTCTAAAGATAAATCTCCCATTATCACAACATTTTCATAACTAGATGCTTTATGAATTTCGTCCCATAACAGCTTACTGCCCTCCCTATCAAGGTTTGGGAGCCTATATATCACACCCAAAATTAATTTGTCATGTCCCTCGAGAAACTGTAGCCAAACAGATTCTGTGTTCGATGTTTCTAATCTTATATCATGTCTAAGACAACAATTTAAATTATCTCTGACATACATCGCCACTCCACCACCCTTCCTGATGACACTATCAGTGGGAATAGTTT
>NW_026465684.1:0-13429 GCF_026875155.1 Cherax quadricarinatus
GCCAGTTACTGGGGACAGAAGGTGGAGAACTCACGAGAAATGATCAGGGGGTATGTGAGGAGAAAAAACAGGAGATTTAGGAAGTTTTTACAGTAAGACAGGAAGGGCCTGGAAACGAACAGAAGGGAACATCAAGAGGGAATAACAACAAGTTTTGGATACATACAAAAACAACCGAGGAGGGGGTGCAAAGCTGCTAAGTGACCTTGAACCTCAAAGGCAGGGGACGGGACAACATCCCCCAGAGATGCGTGCGTGCCCCTAACCACAATCTTTAACACATCCCTTGAAACGGGCAACTCCCTAAAAATGGAATACAGAAAATGTATCCCCATTTTTTAAAAAGGGGAACAGAAATGAGGAAATTAAAACTACAGACCTGTGTCTCTGACATGTATTTGTCAAAGTCTGGAGAATTTTATCAGGAGGAGAGTGGGGGAACACCTGGAAGGGAACAAATTAAAAGAAAACCACATGGGTTCATGGAAGGCAAATCCTGTGTACAACCTTCTGGATTTTTAAATGACAAGGACAGAATAAGACACGAGAGAGGGGGGTGGTTTGTTTGCTTTTTTTCCTAGACTGCGGGAAAGGGCCTTTGACACATTCCCCAAAGAGATTATGCAGAAGTTGGAGATCGGGCGCATAAACGGGAAAGGGCACTGCAAGGGCGGGGAATACCTGACAGGGAGGCAACAACGATCATGGTCGTAAAGTATCACATGGGCGCCTGTGACGAGGGGGGTCCCAAGGGGGTCATTCTAGGACCTGCTATTTTTATATATCAAAACGCATGAGGAAAGAATAGACTCTGAAGTGTCCCATTCCAATGATGTAAAAGCGAGAAAAAATTTAATGGATGAGGATAGGCGGGAGTGCAAAGAGACCTGGACAGGCTGAACATGGGTCCAAAAGGGGCCTCGAATTCAACCCGCAAATGCAAAGTCATGAAGTTAGGGGGGGGCAAAAAAGACCAAAAGACAAAGTATAGCTGGGGAAAAGACCTTGGGGTGACCCAAAAACCGAGCACGTCAACGGGGCACACTCAACCAAATAACTGCTGCAGCATACGGGGGCCCGGGGAAACCGAGAAAAGTTTTTATACCTAAAAGGAATCGTTCAAAACACTTACACTGTGTATGTTAGGGCCCCTACTGAGTAGCGCACCCATCTGGAACCCACACCACAAGCACGCAAAAGTTAGAGAAATACAAAGGTTTTTGCAACAAGGCTAGTCCCAAGCTCAGGGAATGTCGTACAGGAAAGTTGAGGGAAAAAGGACTGACGCACTGGAGACAGAAGGGGCAGGGGAGACATGAAAACGACATACAAATACTGTGGGGAACGACAAGGTGACAAAATAGGATTTTCCCGAAGGGGACACAGAAACAAGGGTCACAACGGGAGCTGAAGACCAGACAGTCACAGGGGCGTTTGGAAGATTTCTTCAGTCATAGGTCGTCAGGGAAATGGAATAGCCAGCAAGTGAAGTAATGGAGGCAGGAACCATACATAGTTTTAAGAAAAGGTATGACAAAGCTCAGGAAGCAGAGAGGGAGAGGACCTAGTAGCGATCAGTGAAGAAGCGGGGCCAGGAGCTGAGTCTCGATCCCTGCAACCACAATTAGGTGAGTACAAATTAGGTGAGTACACACATACACACACACACAACACACACACACACACACAAAACACACACACACACACACACACACACACACACACACAACACACACACACACAAGCACACACACCAGGTGATCAGGCTGAGGAAAGAAGATGGGGAACTCACAAGAAACGATCAAGAGGTATGTGTGGAGCTCAACATGAGATTTAAGGAAGTATTTACAGAGGAGATAGGAAGGCCTCTGGGAGGACAGAACAGAGGGGCACACCACAAAGGAATATACCAACAAGTGTTGGATGACTTACATACAATTGATGAGGTGAAGAAGCTCGTAAGGGACATTGATACCTCAAAGGCAATGAGACCAGACATCTCCCCGTGGGTCCTTAGAAACGGAGCAGGAATGTTGTGTGTGCCCCTAACAATCTTTAACACATCCCTTAAAACTGGGTAACTACCTGAGGTAATAAAGACGGTAAATGTAGTTCCCATTTAAAAAAAAACAGACAGAAAAGAGGCACTAAACTATACACCTGTGTCACTGACGTGTATAGTATGCAAAGTCATAGAGAAGATTATCAGGAGGAGAGTGGTAGAACACCTGGAATGGAACAAGAGTATAAACGCCAACCAGCACGGATTTATGGAATGCAAATCCTGTGTCACAACCCTTCTGGAGTTTTATGATAAAGTAACAGAAGTAAGGCACGAGAGAGAGGGGTGGGTTGATTGCATCTTCTTGGACTGCAATAAGGCCTTTGACACAGTTCCTCACAAGAGATTCGTGCAGAAGCTACAGGACTATGCGCACATAACAGGAAGGGCACTACAATGAATCAGAGAATACCTCATAGGGAGGCAACAACGAGTCATGGTACATAATGAGGTATCACAGTGGGCACCTGTGACGAGTGGGGTCCCACAGGGGTCGGTCCTAGGACCAGTGCTATTTTCGGTATATTTGAATGACATGATGGAAGGGTTAGACTCAGAAGTGTCCCTGTTCGCAGATGATGTGAAGTTAATAAGGAGAATTAAATTAGATGAGGATCAGGCAGGACTTCAAAGAGACCTGGATAGGCTACAAGCCTGGTCCAGCAACTGGCTCCTTGAATTTAACCCCGCCAAATGCAAAGTCATGAAGAGCGAGTAAGGGCAAAGAAGACCGCAGACAGAGTATAGGCTATGTGGCCAGAGACTGCAAACCTCGCTCAAGGAGAAAGATCTTGGGGTGAGTATAACACCGAGCAATTCTCCGGAAGTACACATCAACCGGATAACTGCTGCAGCATATGGGCGCCTGACAAATCTGAGAACAGCATTCGGATACCTTAGTAAGGAATCTTTAAAGACACTGTACACTATGTATGTCAGGCCTATACTGGAGTAAGCAGCTCCTGTTTGGAACCCACACTTAATCAAGCACGTCAAGAAATTAGAGAAAGTGCAAATGTTTGCGACAAGGTTAGTTCCAGAGCTAATGGGAATATCCTACGAAGAAAGGTTAAGGGAATTCGGCATGACGACACTGGAGGACAGAAAAGGTAGGGGAGACATGATAACGACATATAAAATACTGCGTGGAATAGACAAGGTGGACAGAGACAGGATGTTCCAGAGAGACAACACAGAAACAAGGGGTCACTATTAGAAGTTGAAGACCCAGATGAGTCAAAGGGATGTTAAGAAGTATTTCTTCAGCCACAGAGTAGTCAGGAAGTGGAATATAACCTAGCAAGTGAGGCAGTGGAGGTAGGAGCCATACATAGCTTTAAGATGAGGTATGATAAAGCTCATAGAGCAGGGAGAGAGAGAGGACCTAGTAGCACTCATTGAAGAGGCAGGGGCCAGGAGCTGAGTTTCGACCCCTGCAACCACAATTAGGAGAGTACAATTAGGTGAGTACACACACAAACACACACACACAAACACACACACATGCACACATGCACACACACACACACACACACACACACACACACACACACACACACACACACACACAACCGGTGAAGCGGCGGGGCCAGGAGCTAAGACTCGACGCCTGCAACCACAAATAGGTGAGTACATAGTGAAAGTGACTTTCAAGGCAGAATCGACTCGGAACAGGATCCTGCAGGAGAAAGCAAGACTAAGGGACATGCCAGCGTACTGGAAGGTGTATCTCGACTGTGAAAGAACACAAGAAGAAAGGCAGAAACTGAGAGAGATGGTACAAAGACGAAAGGAGGAAAGAGAGCCAAAGATGGACATGGACACAAGAACCCAGACTCAGGAGGAAGATCAAATACAGCCTCCCTCACAACCACCTACAGGACAACCTCAATACAACCAAACATTCTAACCAAAACACACATGCCATATCCAATGCCCCCACCCACCTCATTACAAATTCCACCCCCACAGCAACCACCCATAGTTTCTTATCAGGTCTCCCACTTCCCCAACCCTAACATACCCCCCAGACCACGATTTTAGATAAGAAATTGAAGGTGTGGTATACAAATGCAGATGGAATAACAAATAATTGTGAGGAGTGGCATGAAAGAATCAAGGAGACATCCCCAGACACAATAGCACTCACACAAACAAAACTCACCAGGATGATAACAGATGCAATCATTCCACCCGGATATCAAATCCTTAGGAAAGATAGAGGGAGAAGTTGCACTGCTCATTAAAAACTAGTGGGGATTTGGGAAAATGGAAGGAATGGATGGTATGGGCGAAAGGGACTACATAGTAGGAACAATCCAGTCTGAGAGCCATAAGGTGGTAATTGCAATAATGTACAACCCGCCACAGAACTGCAGGTGGCCAAGAGAAGAATATGACGAGAGCAACAGAGCAATGGTCGACACACTAGCCGAGGTGTCCAGAAGATCTCACATGGGGGTGCAAAGTTACTAGTTATGGGTGATTTCAATAACAAGGAGACTGGGAAAACCTGGAGCCCCATGGGGGTCCCGAAACATGGAGAGCCAAGATGATGGATGTGGTACTGGAAAACCTCATGCATTAACATGTTAGAGACACTACCAGAGAGAGAGGTGAGGATGATCCAGCGAGACTGGACCTTGTATTCACCTTGAGTAGTTCAGACATCGAGGATATCACGTATGAAAGGCCCCTAGGAGCTAGTAATCATGTGGTTCTGTGCTTTGACTACATAGTTAGCTCCAAGTGGGGGAGTAGCAGGAAAGGATACAAAAAAACCAAACTAAAAAAGGGGGACTTCACGGGGATGAGCAATTTTGCAAACATTCATGTGAGAGAGAATTGGCAGGAAAACCCATAAAAGAAAGATGGACTATGTGACAAAATGCAAGGGGGCAAGGAGGGTTTTTTTCCCAAGGAAAACAGGAATAATGGGAAGAAACGAAACGACCTTTGGGTTCACCCAAAAAGGTGTATGGAGGAAAAAACTAGGTGTCTAGAAATAAAAAGATACAGAAGACAAAGGACCCAGGAAAATAAGGAATTAGCCAAAGAGCCAAAACGAATATGCACAGATAAGAAGGAGGTCAGTGACATACGAAAAACTGCAAAAAAGTTAAGTCTGCCCCAAAGCTGTCATACAACCACCGGGAAAAAACAACAGTAAAGGACCAGGTAATCAACTGAAAAAGGGAAGAGGGGAAGTTCACAAGAAACCCCAGGGTATTAGGAGTCAACATGAATTTAAAGAAGTATTTAATTGGAAAGGGTGGGACCCCGGGAAAATCAAAAGGGGGGTACACTAACAAGTGTGGTGAGAACAAATAACTGAGGAGGAGGTGAAAAGCGCTAATGAACCTGATCTTAAAAAGGCACGGGGCCCAACATTTTCCGTGGGCCTTGACAGGAGCAAAAAATGCTGTGTGTGCCTAACAAAGACCTTCAACACACCATTGAAACGGGCAACTCCCTGAGGTAGGAAAAAGGGAAATGAGTCCCAATTTTTAAAAAATGAGACAGACACGAGGATTAAATTACGACCTGTGTCACAACGTGTATAGTATGCAAAATCATGGAGAAGATCGTCAGGGGAAATGATGGGGCACTTGAAAGAAAAAAAAGCATATAATCGAAAACCGCACGGTTTCAGGGGAAAGGGAAAAACCTGTTCACAAACCTGCGGAGTTTTTAACAAGGTGACAGAAGACAAGAAGAGAGGGGTGGGTAACGCATTTTCTTGGGCTGCAAAAAACCCTTTACCAGTTCCTCACAAAAGGTTATTGCAAAAGCTGAGATCAGCACACAAACAGGAAAGGGACTGCAATGAATCAGAGAATACCTGCAGGGAGGCAACAACGAGTCATGGTACTGACGAGGTGTCAAGTGGGCGCCTGTGACAAGCAGGTTCCACTGGAGTCAGTCCTGGGACCTTGCTGTTTTTGGTATAGTAATTGACATAAAGGAAGGGATAGACCGAAAGGTCCTTGTTGCAATAAAGTGAAGTTAACCCCGGGAAAAAAAATCGGTCGAGAATCAGGCAAACTACAAAGAGACATGACAGGCACAGCCCGGTTCACAACAGCCCTTGAATTTAAACCCCGCCAAACGCAAAGTCGAAGTCGGGAAGGGGGAAAGAAGACCGCAGTACAGTATAGTCTAGGTGGGGCAAAGACGAAAACCTCATCAAGGAAAAAGATCTTGGGGGGAGTAAATACCGAGCACATCTCCTGAAGTGCACATCAATAAATAACTGTTTCAGCGTATGGGGTTGGCAAACCTAAGGATCTTTCCCCGAACCTCAGTAAGGAATCGTTCAAGACCTGTCACCATTTAGTCGGGCCCCCATATTGGAGTATGCAGCCCATTTTGGGAATCCACACCGGTCAAGCACGTAAAAGCACGCCCCAAAATTTAAGGGGGATTGTCCTACGAAAAAGGAAAGGGGAAAATTTGGGCCTGACCACTGGAAAAGGGCATTAGGGTGACATGTTTCGACAGTGGAAAAGGGTGGACAAAGCAGGATGTTCCAAGAGGGGGACACAAAAACAAGAGGTCAAAATTTGGAAGCTGAAGACTAGAGATTAAAGTGTTTTACGAAATTTTTCTTCAGTCACAGAGTTGTCGGGTAGGGGAAATACCCTAAAAAGTGACGTAGTGGAACGGGAACCATACATAGTTTTAAGCGAGGTTTTGAAAAAGTCGGGAGCAGGGGAGAGAGGACCCAGAAAGCAACCGGTGAAGAGGGGGGGCCAGGAGCTATAAATCGACCCCTGCAGCCACAATTAGTGAGTAAAAAATAGGTGATACCAACACAAAACACACAACACCACAAAACCCCCACACACACACACACACACACACACACACACACACACAATATATATATATATATATTTTATATATTATATATAATAATATTTTAAAAAATTTATTCGGAATGTAAAAGGGGAAATGGAAAAAAAAAATGATTGATGTAAAATCTGTTTTGGGGAGGGAAGGGGGTAGACGTCGACCTAGGAAAACTTGGAGGGGGGGGGAAAAAGGATTTTGTGTTTGGGGGGCTTCGACTTCCAGCAAGCATGTATGACTGTCAATAGGAGCGAATGGGGGGAAAAATTTTTTAAAAGACTTGATGGCTTTTGGGAGTTGAGCACGGTAACATTTTGGATCGGGGAAACCCGGGCGGGGGGGGAAACTTGAGTCCTGGACATGGAAAGACACTGTTGCACTCTAAAGGGGAGGGGTTTTAATGTTGAGTTTTTAAACGTATGGGGGCCGCGTCTCTGGCAGTACAGTGTAGAGGAATTATGAAAGGTTTTTTTTTGGGGCCACCCTGCCCTGGTGGAAAAAGGGCCATTGTTAATAAAAAAAATATAAAAACACACTTTTGGGTTTTTTTTTTAAATTTTTGTTTTCTTTTTTTCCTCTTATTTCCAGGGGGAAGTGGAACAAAATTTTTCCTCCCTAAACCATGCGTGTCGAAAGAGGAAAACCAAAACCCCGGGGAAAGGGGGCAGAAACCCCTTCTCCCTGTAAAAATTTTAAAAGTTTAAAAAAAAAACCTACAGGACTTGACTTTTGTTGTTGAACTACCAGTTCAACGCTGTAACCACTCAGCCATGGACTTACAATGGATTTTACAATAGACAGCCTGGTTGACTGTTTCAGCAGCCCCCAACTTGACCTACTGTCCCCAATCCCAGTCCCAGGGGCCCCTCGGGGTACACTATTCTCATACCCTCAACTTTGAGGGTTAAACCCGGGAATAAAACCCAGGTTGCCAAGGTATCCAGATTAATACTTTTTTTTGGTTACTCAGGGGAAATGCAACGAAGATTCCCCTCAAGGATTACACCCCTGGTTATAAGAAATCTGTGTTTGGTGACCCGGGCCAAGGTAAAGGGGCCTAGTCGATCCATGTCAATCACTTTCCAGACGAAGGATGAGAGAGAGGAGAGGAGAGAGAGGGGAAAAAGAGAGAGAGAGAGAGAGAGAGAGCGCCCGCTCATATTGCGGGGAGCATCAGAGAGGGGGGTAGGCACCGAGCGGGGGGTAACCCGCAAGTTTTTTGACTGACTCATTTTTATATAACATCACCAAAGCATACTGAAAAACCCTTAGCAGTATTTTTTTAACAACTAGTAAATAAATAGCTAAAGGAGGGGAAAAGCTTTATGGTAGGAAATCGAAGGGAATTAAAAGAAACACCCTGCCAAAGGGTGCTGAGGACTCCCTCTCCTCCACGGTTACTCCAATATCAAATAAAACTGTAAATGTAACCCCTTTCACAGTTCCTGGATTTTAGAACAGTATGCAGTTCCACCCCCCAAAAGGGACCAGTTCGGTTCCCGGGCTGAGTGGATATATGGACTGGTTCCCTTTACACCTGCTGCCCCCCCCCTGCTCATCAGAAAACACATACCTATAGTTAGTAGGGGATGTGAGTTGTATCCCGAGGGGGGACACTAGGGAAATTTTTTTTATCTGTGTTCAAGGCTTAGATTTTTGTTATACATCTTTGTTACTTCATAAACTTTTATTATTAAAAAGTTTCCGTAACACTAATTTCCACGATACAAAAATGTAACCGGATAAACCACAATGATTGCGAAACCTAAATTCCCCTCATTAAGTTTTGATATATGAAAAGGAGTGGTTACAAACTTTTTCCGGCTCCCCTCCCCAGGCTGCGCCTCGGGCTGCCGCCCCAGGCCCCCGCCCCCTTTGACTCCCAGGCCACTTCCTAGCGCCCCAGAACACACTACGAACACACCTCTTTCCGGGGAAACGGGTTTATTTAAAAATTCAAAACAACAAATAATCTAAATGCAACTTATTTCACAAATAAAAATTAACGTTTTTAAACCCAAATTTATTTAAAATATGAACGGGAAAAAATTTACTTCTCATCTGTAATTTCACGTCTCACAATTTTAATGAGATGAATGTGCTTGGTGCAGGAATATCAGCTTCTAAACACGTTTTAATCCCCCCCCCCCCCCGTTCAGTAATTTTCAGTTTTTTTCTTTGCTTGGAAAAAGCGGGGCGACTGTACGAAGTCTCGCTCTACTAAATATTGTTGGGAAGACAATAAAGTACATTTTGATTTTTGCCCCACGTCACGGAAAACGTTAAAATTTTTTTTGTAACGAAAAAATCGTAGATTTTTTAAACCCTGGCCTCTCAGTGTTTTATGGAGTGAAATCAGGTCTTCTTCCACCATTCCTGTTTCCTTACTGATATTCCAAAAAGGACTGATACCCATCTGGTATATTTAAACAAAAAAAAAAAAACTCCTGAATCTGTCGACGTGTCCATGCACCTCTTTCAGGGGGCATAAACCTTGAAGGTCGTCGCAGGTATGCTCTTCTCCAGGTCAAGGGTTGGCCCGGAAGATCACGAGGGGTTTGTTACAAAACATCACGGGATTCTTGTGAATTAGAAAACCTTTTTCCAATGGTTTTCCGTTTCTTTAAAGTTTCCTGGAAGTATGAAAATATCCTAATTTTTTTCGCTGCATTTTTTTCAATGTTCAAGAAGCCTGAAGGGTTTTCATGGCTTCATCTAAAAAGATTTTCACCAGTAGACACTTTGGTTTTTGTTGGTTATTTGGACTGATAAAAAACAAATTTCAAAATTTTCCCACATAATTGCCTACGCTTCTTTTTTTTTCTGCTGTCTGCAGCCCCTATTTATTCTGGAAAAAAAAAAATATGTGCTTTGTAAAAAATCATGCCCAAACACAACAGAAACAGAGAAAAAAAAAAAAAGGGAAAAATATAGCAATGCATTTCGGGGAAAAACGTGACACAATAAAACAAAATAGGATATTAAGAACTAAAAATCAGTCTTAACACAGTAATATTTCCCCACCCCTTTTTCGTCCATCCATCAATACCACTCAGTTATATCTTTATTATATTAATTTTAAAAGGACATTTTCAAAACTGAAGATAACTTAAGGCGACAAACCCAGAGCCTTGGCCCTTGAGACTGAAAACCGATTATCACCCTACTCTAAGGATATGTTGACTGATCTGACTGGCGGGGCGCGTCAGAACAAACGTTCGGACGTTTAACTACGATTTCGGACTACAAAAAAAAAATAAAACTTCTTTTTTGTATAACTCTATGTTAAAATTTTTTTCTTTGTAAATCATTTTATGCCAAAGTGTTCAAGACTTTGATTTTGTTAAAAGTTTGTAAAAAAAACGTTCCCTTGGTTCTGATTCCACCTCACACCCCACCCCACCCGAAACCCCCCCCCTTTTCCCTTTGCACTCCCCCCGGATCTTCCCCTGTCCCCCCGGGGGGCCTATCCCCCCTCGGGAAAAACATTTTGTAGGGTTTTTAAACGAAAAAAACTTACAAATAAAGGCTCAGAGTGAATCTTGTGGTCATGCACCAGTGCACCTGGGGAGGGAAGGGGCCGGGTTCATTTAAATTTATTGACAAGATTGCGCTAAACCCAGGGGGGTCATACTGCGGAAAATTCATTAACAAACCTTAAATGTGAAATATATCTAAAAAACTATTTCAACCGGGGAGTACAATTTTACAGCGTTTTTCTCGCTAAAAGCGGACGGAGGTTTGAGCCTTCGCATCTGCGCTGGATGACCCAACAAGTTTGACTTCACGTTACTTTTTTTTCCGAAAATCAACTATTTCACGAAAAAATAGTTTGTTTACAAATGTCATCACAGAGCTCATGCTCTACAGACGTGTTGATGAAAAAACACAGGGGTTACTACGTTACTCAAATAAAACGGAAAATGGTTTAAACACAGCCAACATACGGGGTATTTTTAGAAACGTTTCGGTCCTGGGGCCTTGATAACTTCAAGTACAAAAAATCGACCCTTTGCACACGGGGAAATGATCAAGGTCCCCGGACCAAACGTTTTTCATAAAATGTCCCCGTGTTTACTCATGTGCTGTTTTTTAAGCAAAACGGATGGGATCCATAAAGAAGTCGTAAGTGTATGCACTACCATCCTTCCCTCATACTGTCTGTATGGTTAAACAATCTACCAACAGACGCACCGTAATTCCCTCTGTCTTTAAGGTTACACCGCAGTCATCATTATATTTAAAAAAAAGCTAACCTTGAAATTTAAAATAATGTCACAATGAGAAAAAAACTATAAAAATTTAAAACAAGAAAACAAGAATAATAGTAAAGTACTTCTTTTTTTTGCCCTTTCTGGAGTAGTCTTTAAAATTCTGGATGTTTTTTAACTCTCCTGTAAATGATGAAAATTTTAGTAATTTTAAGGGGCAGCAAACCCCGCTGCTGCCACAACTGGTCACCCGCACTAACATGACGGTAAAGTAGATCCCACAAAATCTAGATGTTATAATGTTTTTTTTTTCCGGCCTCAGCTGGTCGACAAAAATAAAATGACGATAAACCAAAGCTAGTAACATCAAATTTCATCAAAGGGGCAAATGATATGTAAATAATTTTTCCCCACGAGAAAAAAAAAACAATAATTAAAACACTGGACAATATTTGGCAGGGCCCCTTTAAACTGTACAAGACGGAGACCAAGAAAAGCGCCCAAAACAGGAAACAAGTTTCCCCAACACCCAGACGTTGGAATGATGTGGAATAATGTGTACATCCCTATCATGATTCCAGTATTAGGGGAAAACGTGGTTTTAAAGGGATAAATGGCCCTGTGAGGAAACAAGATGAAAATTTTAAAGACACTGATAATGGGGGCAAACAACAAACTCAAACAACTATAAAGGGGAAAAAAGAGAAAACAGCAAAGCTACACAGGGGGAGGGGTAGGCTGTGAAAGGCGGGGTGCCCCTACCCACTAATTGTGACATCTTGGGGGGGGAGGTGGGACTGTTGACAATGAACAACCCTGCGGGATGAAAAAACTAACTTTAGACTTTCTTCCCAACATATACCCCGACGGGGGCAACCGTCCACGGACACAGCGGCTCGCCATAATCACCAAGAAGAATGGATTCCCAAAATGGGGACCCCATCCTCAAGAAAAGAATAAAATTGCCCGGGGAAAACCTAAGGTTTTCCCCCAAGCTGTTTGAATATTTGTCTTCTCCTATACCCCCTATATTCATGTGACTTTGTTTAAAGACAAAATACATTCACAAAAAAACAATGGAAGTAAACAACAAGATTACTCACAGAGCTACATTCCCCAAAAATTTCTTCATCCACTCCCCGGGGGTGGGCCGCGTGCTCAGAAGCTGCAAGCATTTTCCCCCCTGGGTCGCAACCTGGTCTCTGAAAGAGGAAGTACCACTCTGTGTCCTTGGTTTCTATATGAGTTTTTTAACGAGCTATTTAGAAATTCAAGAAAAAACACACACCACCAACACCCACATTTTATTTATATAATTTATTTATAATTAAATTTTTAAAATTTTTTATAAATAAAATATTATTATTTTATTATTTTTTTATATAATATATATATATATATATAATAATTAATAAAAATTTTAATATAATATATATTTTGGGGACTCAGAATTTACAAACAATAAAGTCGTTCCATTTTTGGTCTGTGGGGTTACACTGGGAAAAAGGCCACAGCATTTTAAAAAAAATGGGTTTAAACCCTTATTGGGGGGAAAATTTCAGGACCTGCTTTCAGAATCCAAGGTTTGTCAACAATTCCTTGGCTGGTCTGATTCCCATGAAATTAGACCTTTCTTTTTTTTGGGACAACACTTGTGCCTTAAAAAGAAGGAGGGGAATTCGGCCAATTGCAGTAGGGAACACGTTACCCGCCCCCGTACCAAAGCTTTGTCCGAAGTATTCGTGACAGGGTCCCTGTTGCTTCAACCAAACCACTTTTTTTGGGGGCCTCAGGAATGAAGCAGCGGTTCATGAACAAGGGGATATCAACAACCTCCGAGGACAATGCAGTGGTTTAAAAAAAGATTTCAAGATGCGTTCAACTCTGAAAAGAGACGTGGTATTAGCACAGACAAGAAAAATTTCCCCGGGCTTTCCCTTTGTTTCAGTGGGTATGCAAAAATCAATGCTTCTCTTTTGGGGAGCATGAAAATCACATCATCGGGGGGTGTCCAACAAGAGATCCTCTTTTCAAAAAATTTTCCCTTTTGTAAGCAGTTAGGGAAATCACAGTCAGACGACCAGCGAGCTAACATTGGTTCCTAATGAGACACACTAGCAGGTACAAAGGAGTCCTCATACATGACCTTTCACAGGGAATGACACGGGGGCAGGGAAAAGGGTCTCGTCCTGAATCATCCAAATGTGAAATCATCTCAGTCAGTCAACAAATTAATGCAGTGAGATCAAAAATACCCGGAGCAGCAGTCATTGCCCCACAAATAGTGCTTGTAGGAGCACCTTGG
>NW_026465685.1:0-14941 GCF_026875155.1 Cherax quadricarinatus
TTTTCAATTTTTGGGGTGGACGTGCAGGGGATGGGTCTAAGAAAAATGGGTAAATCAAAATTGATGAGGGGAAAAGGGTGAGTGGTGCACTTAGGAGTCTCTGGAGACAAAGAACTTTGTCCTTGGAGGCAAAGAGGGGAATGTATGAGAGTATATTTTTACCAACGCTCTTATATGGGTGTGAAGCATGGGTGATGAATGTTGCCAGCGGGGAAAAAGGGCGGGACGCAGTGGCGATGTCATGTCTGAGAGCAATGTGTGGTGTCAATATAATGCAGAGAATTCGTAGTTTGGAAGTTAGGAGGTGCGGGATTACCAAAACTGTTGTCCAGAGGGCTGAGGAAGGGTTGTTGAGGTGTGGTTCGGACATGTGGAGAGAATGGAGCGAAACAGAATAACTTCAAGAGTGTATCAGTCTGTAGTGGAAGGAAGGCGGGGTAGGGGTCGGCCTAGGAAAGGTTGGAGGGAGGGGGTAAAGGAGGTTTTGTGTGCGAGGGGCTTGGACTTCCAGCACGCATGCGTGAGCGTGTTTGATAGGAGTGAATGGAGACATATGGTTTTTAATACTTGACGTGCTGTTGGAGTGTGAGCAAAGTAACATTTATGAAGGGGTTCAG
This sequence comes from Cherax quadricarinatus, assembly GCF_026875155.1. Taxonomy (NCBI): domain Eukaryota; kingdom Metazoa; phylum Arthropoda; class Malacostraca; order Decapoda; family Parastacidae; genus Cherax; species Cherax quadricarinatus. Next base: position 618 of record NW_026465685.1, read on the forward strand.
GGAAACCGGCAGGCCGGACTTGAGTCCTGGAGATGGGAAGTACAGTGCCTGCACTCTGAAGGAGGGGTGTTAATGTTGCAGTTTAAAAACTGTAGTGTAAAGCACCCTTCTGGCAAGACAGTGATGGAGTGAATGATGGTGAAAGTTTTTCTTTTTTGGGCCACCCTGCCTTGGTGGGAATCGGCCAGTGTGATAATAAAAAAATAATAAAATAATTCAGGGAAACCGGTTATTTTCATATAGTTGGACTTGATTCCTGGAAATGGGAAGTACAATGCCTGCACTTTAAAGGAGGGGTTTGGGATATTGGCAGTTTGGAGGGATATGTTGTGTATCTTTATACGTATATGCTTCTGAACTGTTGTATTCTGAGCACCTCTGCAAAAGCAGTGATAATGTGTGAGTGTGGTGAAAGTGTTGAATGATGATGAAAGTATATTCTTTTTGGGGATTTTCTTTCTTTTTTAGGTCACCCTGCCTCGGTGGGAGACGGCCGACTTGTTGAAAAAAAAAAAAATTAAATCAGCCCAGAGAGATGAAATGCACATATAGTACACTCATTATTTACCTTCAAATATGTGTAGCGTTAATGTAGGATGAGAGGTTAGTAGTATTTACATGGCTCAGATTCATATTATTACCATCGACCTACCTTGTTCACGGAGTTTAATTGTTTCTAACAACTACCTTTAGATGCCATCATAAATGAAGGGAGAAGTAATGAATAATTCATGCTGAGACTTGTAAACAAAAGTGGAGTGTTTAGGGGAGTGACTACGCCAAACACAGATTCATGTATGTTTTCTCTTGTGCTGGACAAGAGAAAACGTAATGGTTTCTCACTGCCCAGCTAGCACACCTCCATAGCATATAAACACAGCATGTTTATATGCTATGTAATGTGTTTCTTACATAATTTTGAAGAAAATGTCATAGATGGACTAATGAAAATGCCTATATTAATGTAAAATAAAACATTTAATGTGTCCAAGAGTGATTATTTTTACATACAATTAGTATTACTATGGCATTAAGACTAGAGGGACACTCTTAGTGATTTTAATGTGTACCTGCATGCCAGCACAGTGTGTTAGTATATTTAGGTACAGGTACACAAGTATTATCAGAGTACATATAAAATGTGCAATGGCTTTAAAACACTTTGAAAGTTTGGAAAGTTTCCAGATATAATAGAGATGTACTCATGGAGAATGTAAACAAACCGGGCGGGGGGTGCTGTATTAGATGGGTTGCTGTATAGCGAATTTTGGTCATAATTTTAAATTTGCCATATTAGTGGAATGCCGTTAGGCGAAGCACCGTAAAGCGGGACCCTACTGTATATACACATATAGTCACTGGACACGTTCCTAGAAGTGCTGCAGCTTGTGGGACTCTTTGGAACATGGTGTTATGCACAGTGCTGCTTTACACTCTTCACACATAAAAAGTGTGTGTGCATTTTTGTGGGTGGGTTGTTGTGGTTGTGCAGATTTTTGTGGTGTGTGGGTGGTTGAAGATCTAAACTTACTCCCTGTTCAGTACATCCACACTTACTACTGTGCAGTCTACATCTACAGGACCTTAAATTCCAATATTAACCTTGACCTAAAACGCTTTCTTGATAGTTGTGACAGAACCCACAGGCACAACACCAGACACAAACATCTCTATGACATTCCCCGTGTCCGACTAAACCTTTACAAAAATTCAATGTATGTCAAAGGCCCTAAAATCTGGAACACCCTACCTGAAAATTCCAAAACTGCAGACACATTCATCACCTTCAAAACTACCATCAGAAAGCATCTTATCTCCCTGATACACCCTGTCAACTAATAATACGAACACCACCTGGTGGTTCACACTTACACTCACTCACCCATTTGACCATAAACAGAAATATCAATCTCAATCTCAAAATAATGAATCTTAACTAGTCAAAAGTTGGCCTGTGATACTCCAATACTGAAACTATGTATAGTGCCAAAACAAAAGCATTCACATTGCTAAACTTACAACTAGTATTTAGTCACTTAGCCATAATACCAACTTATCTCATAATTCTGTAACATTTTAAACCTAAGATTTAATATAAGTCTGCCCGAAATGCCTAGCCATGCTAGGCGTTCTAGTGGTACACTCTGTAATTATTATTTTACTACATGTAAACCACACAATAACCAAATTCTGTAAACTCAGCATTGTAATACTTATAGAGAATAAAGTTTGATGTGCTGAGTCAGTGGCATGGCTACCAGCCTGGGTTGCTGCTGGTTCTACATGATGTATTACACCAACACCTGCTGCCACAAGTATATTATCCATCCCAGTTGTAACATTACCCATTACCCAAACCATCTTCCCCACCAACCATGCTGTCTTCCCCACCATCCACATGGAAATAAGTCACTTTGTCTGACTTTTTTTGGTTATCCTAAGTTCTCCACATATATGCTGCTGTTTATGATAATCTATGTAACTGTATTTGTGTATACCTGAATAAACTTACTTATTCTTTGAGACATGGGAAAATATAAATTTCCCCTTTTGTGTGGTACAACTGAACATGAAGAGATTTTGTTTGGATTTTTTTTTACCCAGCACCAGATGGCCCAGCACCAGAGGTGGAAGGTTTATGGTCATCTGGATTTTCAACACTATTTCTGGTATCCTGGGCATTGCTTTTGGTGACAAACTCCTCAAAACCATGGAATTCATTGTCACTGACACTTCCATCTATGTTAGAACTATCACTTGGGAAAGGAAGAGTCCCATTTTGCCAGGGAGTGAGGTATTCCTTACCACTAGGCATGATGAGCATGGTGCACTGAATTGGCACTCCCACAATGCACTGTGGCCTCCCCGATTTTTTGTTATACTATGCACACTGAGCACACAAACTCATTCTCTCACATGTAGACCTATCAGCTTTCTCCCACCAGATATGAAGGTGCTAGAATTTTGGCGTAGTATTATGGGACAGACACTGGCTTGCAAGCTGTAATAATATGGGACTGACAGTGAAAGGGATAATAAAAAAATTTACTATTATTCACACTATTACTGTCTTTCCAGAGACACGCAAATAAAACAGTATAGATGTCGCTCTAAACAGCAAATATCCCAAATCCCTCCTTTAACCCTTTCAGGGTCCGTGCCGTAGATCTTTGGCTTTGAAGCCACGGTCCAAGTAGTAGATCTACACTATAATTCTAGAGGCTTCAAATTTAGTGCAAGAAGGCAGGTAGGCTTACATCTAAGAGAATGGGTCTGTGTGGTCAGTGTGCGCAGTCAACAAAAAATTGGGGCGCCCGCATGGCATTATGGGAATGCCATCTCAGTACGCTTTGTTCACCATGCCTCGTGGCAAGGAAGCTCTCACTCCCAGGCGAGTTAGAACTCTCCTCTTCCCAAGTGATAGTTCTAACACTGATGGAAGTGGATCTGAAGAGGAATTCTATGGTTTTGATTAATTTTTGACCAAACACAATGCTCAGGATATCGAAAATAGTGTCAAGAATCCTGACGACCCTCATCTTTTGACCTCTGGTGCTGGTGCCTCTGTCACGCTCGGTTGTACCTTGTCACAAGAGAAAACTAATATTTTTGCATGGTCAGGCCTCGGATTTGAGTAATGATGATGATAGTGATGTGGACTTTGATTTTATTGCTCTTGATGACCTTTCGAGTAGTGATAGTGAGGAATCATATTCACCAGTGAAGCGTCAGTTTATGCGATGCCGCATGTGCTCGGGTAGTGTACCATATGCAATTCCAAGGGGATGGAGTACATCCCATGGCCCTACACCTGGAATAGACAGTGAAATTGATGATGATGTGGCTACAATTGGTATGGATAGACCACAGGCATCAGTAAGTGGTGGTGTTAGTGGTGGTGGTATCATGGGCACGCAGCAAGCCGCATCAGCCCAGGCTGGGACCCAAGCCGATGACTCATCAGCAGGACAAAGCTCATCTTCATCCACCACCACATCACAACCTGCACAATAACAGCCACAACCAACTTATAATGTCCAGTACCCACCAGCAAACCGCATTGGGATTGGCAGCAAAATCCCAATTTTGTTCCCAATCCCCATCAGTTTGATGACACTCAGTGGAATCCTGCCATCTTGTTCCCTTGGAAACACTCCAAATGAACTGGAATTCTTTGAAACTATCTATGACCAGCCCTTGATGGAAAATATTGTCAGGGAAAGTAACAAGTATTGTGATTACATCATAGCAAATACAATGATATCACAATAGTCAAAACTACACCGGTGGAAGGAGACAACTGTGGCTGAAATGTATTTGTTTTTTGCAACAATAATGCTTATGCCTCATGTCTATAAGCATAATATAAAATCATACTGGTTCACAGATCGGCTAATTTATACCCCGGCCTTCAGTGAAATCAACCCAGCGAACCGATTTATCTTACTGCTATGTATGTTGCACTTCTCTGACAAAACCAGGCCTGACAGATATGACAGGTTATATGAGATTAGAAATATTTTTATGTATCTGAAACAAATGTTCAACATGTACTTTTATCCATTCAAGAATCTTGTAATTGACGAGTCTTTGATTTTGTCCAAAGGTAGACTGTTATTCAAGCAGTATATAGCTACAAGAGGAAACGCTTTGATATAAAACTGTTTGTACTCTGTGTCAGTGACCAGTATTGGACATAATTGTATACATTTGAAGTAAAATACACAAATAACCCGCACATAAAAGAGAGGACCTTACAACGACGTTTCGGTCCGACTTGGACCATTGACAAATGGTGCTGTCAATGGTCCAAGTCGGACCGAAACGTCATCATAAGCTTCTCTCTTTTATGTGCGGGTTATTTGTGTATCGTTCCAGTCATGGTATTGTGCTTTTTTTTTTTTTTGTTATATATGAAGTAAAACATTGAAAGATACCAGGATGTTATTGGGTATTTCAGGTGACATAGTGAGAACAATGCTGGCACCATATCTTTGTAAGGGGCATACATAATACATGTATACATATAACTGACACACAAGCCCCTAACTCACTGTTTTCTTGCAAATGAACATGACAGATGTGTGTGGCACAGTGCGTTCTAATCATAAACACATGCCCAGGTTCAATGCAGGCACTCATAGTGGTGAGGTGCAGGTGTTTGCTGCCAATGACATCATGACATTACAATAGCATGACAAACGAGATGTCACATTGTTGACATCCATTCACCATAACAAAATGGAAGACACTTCTAAGGTGGATAGTGACAAATGAACGTACGGTGGAACCTTGACTTAAGAGTTTAATCCGTTCCAGGAGCTAGCTCGTAACTCAATTTACTCGTATATCAAATTAATTTTCCTCGTTTAAATTAATTGAAAAGCTGTTAATTCGTTCCTCGATTCTGGAGAGACGAGAAAAAATACTTGAATATGATGCTATTATCAACAGTATGGCTTATTTATCTATCACAATTCATCTAATATGACATAATAAACAATATAATTAACACAGAAACATGATACAGTGTAACCTCAAATTTCGAACGTATCGCTTATCGAACTCTCCGAAAATAGAACCCTTTTTTTGAACCAACTTTGTCCCTATTATCGAACTCGCCCCTGTTTTCGAACTGCCGGTTACCGGACCTGTCTGGCAGCCCGCTCTGTCTGCGTCCCCACGCAGGCGCCGTGAGCCAGTCTGGTTTTGTTGATGCTTGAGTGAACACTAACCTGTGCTCTCTTTTTAACATTTTACGATTATTTTATTGTGTTTAGTGCTTGTGGGACTGTGAATAAGCTACAATGGGCTCAAAGAAACTTGCTAGTGGTACCCTGTGGTAAAGAAAGTGAGAAAACACTATAGATGTGAAGAAGGAAATAATACAGAAGTGGAATGATGTCCAAATGTTTGTGGAGAAGTACCACCCTGAGCAAGCTGAAACAAGCCATCTTTGCAACAAGTTCAGCGACAGAACCATGTCCCATTTTACGGAAATCGTAAAGAGGCACCAGAAACAGAGGACTGTGGACAGCTATTTTGTGAGACAGGGGTCCAGTGACTCTCAAGCTGGTCCTTGTGGCATTAAAAGACAGAAGGGAAGTAACCCCAGAGAGGGCTTTGATACTTGAAGTCCTCATGGAGGGGGATTCTCCTTCCAAACACTAATCCCAACTCCCTCTCCCTCCCTCCTATCTTCCAGATACCATCACCAATCTTCAATAAAGGTAAGTAAAATGTTATTTTATATAATTATTTAAATTTATTAATACATAATTGAACACTATATTTGTTGTGTGTATGTAAAACTATAATTAATCTCTATAAAATTTTTTTTTTTTTTTGGGGGGGTTTCTGGAACGGATTAATTTTATTTCCATTATTTCTTATGGGAAATATTGCTTCGTTTTTTTTTTATCACACTGGCCGATTCCCACCAAGGCAGGGTGGCCCGAAAAAGAAAAACTTTCACCATCATTCACTCCATCACTGTCTTGCCAGAAGGGTGCTTTACACTACAGTTTTTAAACTGCAACATTAACAACCCTCCTTCGCTTCGCTTTTCAGACTTTTTAATTTAGAACTAACTCCTGGAATGGATTAAGTTCGATATACTCTAGAATGAATAAAATAGGTCATAATATGGCGGCAGAAGCAATGGCAGAAGCTTCTGCCATTTCTGTTCCAATTTGACTATAGTATCTTCCCATGTTCTTACTGTAAGAGAAAACGGAGTATTTTTGAGGCTAAGTGCAGTAGATCACTAGTTTTCTAAGGAAAACACTGAAACAATGTACAGTGGACCCCCGCTTAACGATCACCTCCAAATGCGACCAATTATGTAAGTGTATTTATGTAAGTGCGTTTGTACGTGTATGTTTGGGGGTCTGAAATGGACTAATCTACTTCACAATATTCCTTATGGGAAAAAATTCGGTCAGTACTGGCACCTGAACATACTACTGGAATGAAAAAAGTTCGTTAACCGGGGGTCCACTGTATTTATAAATAAATATCGTATAAAAACTGTTTATATAAAGTGTATACGTATGTACAGGTCCTCCATCACAAATCCGGCATCATTGGGACCTGTATTGTGCCGGATTATAGAGTGGTTAGGTTAGAATACACTTAATAAAATTAACCAACTTGACTTGCGCACAAAGTTCATTGAACATCGGCAAAAATTGAACATTTCCGCTACTTTGAGCTCAATTTCAAGGTACTTTTCATCATGAAAGCAATCAAAATCATGTCTATTTCTGTAATATATCTTCTAGGGATAGGTCTATGAAAGATGAGGTGAATCATAGAATTGATGAGGGGAAAAGGGTGAGCGGTGCACTTAGGAGTCTGTGGAGACAAAGAACTTTGTCCTTGGAGGCAAAGAGGGGAATGTATGAGAGTATAGTTTTACCAACGCTCTTATATGGGTGATGAATGTTGCAGCGAGGAGAATGCTAGAGGCAGTGGAGATGTCATGTCCGAGGGCAATGTGTGGTGTGAATATAATGCAGAGAATTCATAGTTTGGAAGTTAGGAGGAGGTGTGGGATTACCAAAACTGTTGTCCAGAGGGCTGAGGAAGGGTTGAGGTGGTTCGGACATGTAGAGAGAATGGAGCTGAAACAGAATGACTTCAAGAGTGTATCAGTCTGTAGTGGAAGGAAGGCGGGGTAGGGGTCGGCCTAGGAAAGGTTGGAGGGAGGGGGCAAAGGAGGTTTTGTGTGCGAGGGGCTTGGGCTTCCAGCAGGCATGCGTGAGCATGTTTGATAGGAGTGAATGGAGACAAATGGTTTTTAATACTTGACGTGCTGTTGGAGTGTGAGCAAAGTAACATTTATGAAGGGGTTCAGGGAAACCGACAGGCCGGACTTGAGTCCTGGAGATGGGAAGTACAGTGCCTGCACTCTGAAGGAGGGGTGTTAATGTTGCAGTTTAAAAACTGTAGTGTAAAGCACCCTTCTGGCAAGACAGTGATGGAGTGAATGATGGTGAATGTTTTTCTTTTTCGGGCCACCCTGCCTTGGTGGGAATCGGCCAGTGTGTTAATAATAATAAAAAAAAAAAATCTTCCATTCTATCAAATGAGACAAAAAAACCGAGAATACAACCATAAAAACCATGCAAAAATATACCGCAGAGGCGGCTAATGGCTGAGAAGTGAACTCCCTTATTTATCGTCCGTCTTTTTACATTTTTGTTGTACGCTGAGAAGCATCTTTCCATCATGCATTGCCCAAGTTTAAATAAGACAGCCCAACAAACAACTGAGAAAAAAAAATATTTACCAAAAATCATATATGGCAAGCCCAAGCCAGATACTGGAAATAAGTCACTTTGACTTGTTTGAGGTTATCCTAGGTTCTCTATACATATGCTGCTATGTATGATAATTTATGTAACTGTATTTATGGATACCTGAATAAACTTACTTATTTACTTATAGTCTGTCGACTAAGTACAAGAAACCGCCCATTCACTTATTTCAACCACCCAATATAGTGGTCAGAAATTGGCAGTTTGGCCAATTTCACACAAATTCAACATATGCCAATTTCAAAATAGGGTCCAGAATAAACGATGCAGACATTCCTTGCACTAACATTTTCTCTGTTCATTAGTCACGGCTCCAGGCCCCTCTTATATTACTCTTGCTTTCCATTTGGAATTTTTATTCACAAAAAAAAAAAATAGAAGATTTACTGTTAAGCAGACTACTGCATTATTGTAATATTTATTTTTTTATTATCACACTGGCCGATTCCCACCAAGGCAGGGTGGCCCGAAAAAGAAAAACTTTCACCATCATTCACTCCATCACTGTCTTGCCAGAAGGGTGCTTTACACTACAGTTTTTAAACTGCAACATTAACACCCCTCCTTCAGAGTGCAGGCACTGTACTTCCCATCTCCTGGACTCAAGTCCGGCCTGTCGGTTTCCCTGAACCCCTTCATAAATGTTACTTTGCTCACACTCCAACAGCACGTCAAGTATTGAAAACCATTCGTCTCCATTCACTCCTATCAAACACGCTCACGCACGCCTGCTGGAAGTCCAAGCCCCTCGCACACAAAACCTCCTTTACCCCCTCCCTCCAACCTTTCCTAGGCCGACCCCTACCCCGCCTTCCTTCCACTACAGACTGATACACTCTTGAAGTCATTCTGTTTCGCTCCATTCTCTCTACATGTCCGAACCACCTCAACAACCCTTCCTCAGCCCTCTGGACAACAGTTTTGGTAATCCCGCACCTCCTCCTAACTTCCAAACTACGAATTCTCTGCATTATATTCACACCACACATTGCCCTCAGACATGACATCTCCACTGCCTCCAGCCTTCTCCTCGCTGCAACATTTATCACCCATGCTTCACACCCATATAAGAGTGTTGGTAAAACTATACTCTCATACATTCCCTCTTTGCTTCCAAGGACAAAGTTCTTTGTCTCCACAGACTCCTAAGTGCACCACTCACCCTTTTCCCCTCATCAATTCTATGATTCACCTCATCCTTCATAGACCCATCCGCTGACACATCCACTCCCAAATATCTGAATACATTCACTTTCTCCATACTCTCTCCCTCCAATCTGATATCCAATCTTTCATCACCTAATATTTTTGTTATCCTCATAACCTTACTCTTTCCTGTATTCACTTTTAATTTTCTTCTTTTGCACACCCTACCAAATTCATCCACCAATCTCTGCAACTTCTCTTCAGAATCTCCCAAGAGCACAGTGTCATCAGCAAAGAGCAACTGTGACAACTCCCACTTTATGTGTGATTCTTTATCTTTTAACTCCACGCCTCTTGTCAAGACCCTCACATTTACTTCTCTTGCAACCCCATCTATAAATATATTAAACAACTACGGTGACATCACACATCCTTGTCTAAGGCCTACTTTTACTGGGAAATAATTTCCCTCTTTCCTATGTACTCTAACTTGAACCTCACTATCCTCGTAAAAACTCTTCACTGCATTCAGTAACCTACCTCCTACACCATACACCTGCAACATCTGCCACATTGCCCCCTATCCACCCTGTCATACGCCTTTTCCAAATCCATAAATGCCACAAAGACCTCTTTAGCCTTATCTAAATACTGTTCACTTATATGTTTCACTGTAAACACCTGGTCGATACACCCCCTACCTTTCCTAAAGCCTCCTTGTTCATCTGCTATCCTATTCTCAGTCTTACTTTTAATTCTTTCAATAATAACTCTACCATACACTTTACCAGGTATACTCAACAGACTTATCCCCCTATAATTTTTGCACTCTCTTTTGTCCCCTTTGCCTTTATACAAAGGAACTATGCATGCTCTCTGCCAATCCCTAGGTACTTTACCCTCTTCCATACATTTATTAAATAATTGCACCAACCACTCCAAAAACTATATCCCCACTGCTTTTAACATTTCTATCTTTATCCCATGTTAAAAGCAGGTGGGGATATAGTTTTGGAGTGGTTGGTGCAATTATTTAATAAATGTATGGAAGAGGGTAAAGTACCTAGGGATTGGCAGAGAGCATGCATAGTTCCTTTGTATAAAGGCAAAGGGGACAAAAGAGAGTGCAAAAATTATAGGGGGATAATTGTATAAATATTGTCAACCCATTCTTGATGCCGTATATTGGAATTTGGACTGGCAGGCGGACAGGTATTGGACGGTGACGTCATTTGTTTACTCTTGAGCTTCGCTAAAGAATAGAACATTTTCACTACTGTGAGTGCAATTTCAAGGTACTTTTCACCATGAAAGCAATCAAAATCATATCTATTTCTGTAATATATCTTTCATTCCATCAAATGAGACAAAAAAAAAACGAGAATATGACCATAAAAACCTTACAAAAATATACCACTAAGCGGCCGCTAATGGCTCAGAAGTGATGTTACGCAGGATGCAGTTATGATATATGTCTTTCATTTTTGTGTTCATCTTCTAATATTATATTGCGATTACCATCGTTAAATGCTAAAACGAGAGTAATCAGCTTTATAATATTAATATTCATTTTCACCTTCCCATTTTTCATTATATGTATATACAGTGGACCCCCGCATAACGATGGCATCGCATAGCGATTTTTCCGCATAACGATTACTTTTATCGCAAAATTTTTGCCCCGCATACCGATTAAAAACCGCATACCGATTTTCGTCCGGGGACGCGTCCAATGTGCCCTCACATGTGCGCCGTCCCATTGTTTACAGCCAGCCTCCGCGGTAACATCCAGCATTACACTGATTATTTCGTATTATTACATGTGTTCGCTGGTGTTTCTGAAAATAAGTGTCCATGGGCCCCATGAAGCTTCTAGTGCAATCCTGTGGTATAAAAGGGTGAGAATTAGTATGGAAATTCAAGAAAGTTTTTGAAGGGTTTTGGCCCCTTAACCCTTATAACATATGCATCTGTTGTGAATCCATTTGCCCTACTTCAAAGATTTAAGGAAATGTGTGCACCACCCCCAAAACTATGTCTCGACTGCAACCTTTTAAATTAAAATCACCCTGACACAGCTGTTCAAGCGGTGGGCTTGTTGATATTTCAATGACAATGTTATGCACCATTTTGGAAGAGGTCTTAAGCTAGATGGGAGAAGCAGAAGTTCCTTTTATGGAAGATTTGTTGGCAGCAGAGGCAAGTTGAGTCGAAGTTGGTCCTAAGTGGATTAACAAGATAGTGGAAGTAACCCAGGAAAGGACTTGGCTACTCAAGTCTAATGGAAGGGGATTCCCCTTCTAAACAGTAAGAAGATAATGCTACAATCACCTCTTCCCATCCGTGGCAATTCATGACCGATTCTTCAATAAAAGTAAGTGTCATAATTGTGATGCCTTTTTATAGTTTTGTTATAATTAAATAAAAATTCATTGGTTGAAAAAAAATTTTTTTCATAAATCTCTTTAGGGCGTATGCTCAGCACGTTAAATTTTATTTCCATATTTCTTATGTGGGTATATAATTTAATTTGCATAACGAATTCGCATAAGATGAGACCCTGGCAACGAAGTTTAAATCGAATTATACAGGGGTCCACTGTTATTTATTCTGCTGAGGTATGGGTTAATTAGCCAATTTGTTTGGGCTAACGTCTACATTTTTGCTCGCTAAGCTGCTGAAGTCAGGTGTGAGTGGGGTAGATTAAGCAGTACAGCACCTCTCTCTTGTAGAGGTCTCCACAGCTTACTCACTTTACTTGCTTAAGTCACCAGAAATTGTGAAATTTTCCTTAAACAAAAGTTCTTGTCTGAGGAGACTTCGAGTTTGCTAAGCCATTAACCTAATCTCCTTAGAAAATAGGAGATGATGTAACTTTTGTTCAACTGTACATGAAAGGTTCATACAACCAAAATTGAAGGTCTTCATATTTAAGTGGTATATAAAGTCTGTTTATATATTAAGAATAAGGTACAACAAAATACTTTGTCTATAACAATATCTATTCTATATTAAAGATACATTATATAAAGTTTATCGTCTCCCTACAACCTTATTACGATAGAACTAGAGAACAATTCTCCTTGAAAAGTCCCCTAGACTAACAACGTCTATGGTTTATAAAGTTTATCGTAATAAATGGGGACCTACTGTCCGGGAGACTGAACCTTGAAATACAGATTTATAAAATATGGCTGAATTATCTGCTAGGTTTGAAGACCTTACAGTTGAACGACTGAATTATCTGCCAGGTTTGAAGACCTTACAGTTGAACGACTGAATACATTAAAGTTACAAACCTGTTGGCAAATAGCAAAGTCTCTCGGAGTAAAGTATGACAAGCACTATACTTCTGTTACCCTACGGGCTATCATTCGGAATTTACTTTTTCCAGAAGCCCCAGAAGAAGACTCTGGCGAGGATTTAGAAGATAATGAAAGTCTAATTTCACAATTTGACCAGCAGTCATTAGTAAATGAGATGGAAATGCCTTCAGTAGCTACTAAGGACATATCAACGAGACCTAAGACTCCAAGACCAGTTTCGTCTCAAGCTCAGACCACTTGGGAAACCCTAGACTTCACCGGTAGTACACCAGGAACAACCACGTTCTCTACGTTGATGAAACCCAAAGCTCCTGTGAGGAATAATCCAGAGTTTTCCCAATGGAACTCCATTCAAATTCCTCCAGAGATCCGCTCTCCTGAACAATTCGAGAGATTAGAACGCTTCTTGATATTACAAACTACGTACATTGAAGCCCAACGTAAGTTTAAACATGAAGAGTTTGAAAGAGAATCCATCAAGACGTGTTAGACAACTCGACCCAGGAAAAATTGAATCTTGTCCGACACCAAGAGTCGAGACGTTCAATGTTCATCAAGCGGCCACCATGGTTCCCAGATTCTGTGAAGAAAACCTAGACGCATTTTTTGAAGCCTTTGAAAACCAGACTCAAATTATAAAGTGGCCCAGGGAACATTGGGCAGCCCTGATACACACTACCTTGACGGGAAAAGCACAGGCTAGCACGGCGTCCTTACCCTTCAACCAGTACTCTCACTATGAGACAATAAAGAAAACTGTATTGGACGCTTACGACTTGTTGCCTGCTAGTTATCTACGGTCATTCCGGACTTTGAAGCGCAACCCACAGCAGTCCTGTGTAGAGTTTGCCCGAGGGAAACGGGCAGCATTTGAGAGATGGCTTAGGGCTTCAAATTTCAATACAGTGGAATCCCTTTCTCAATTGATTTTAAATGAAGATTTCCTCAATTATTTGACGGATGACCTACATACTTACCTTATCGGATGTTCAGCCTCAACGCTAATAGAAACTGCGTCGATAGCTGATCATTATGAGATAACTCACCAGATGACGGGTAAGAGTAAACGTCAAGAGGCTTTTTGGAAAAATCCCAAGAAAGATTCAAAGTTTGAAAGAGCGTATACGGTGAGTTCTCCAAACTGGGATAGTAATTCCAGTTACGGAAAATATTCAAGTCTTAAAAAGGAAGATGTTCCCCAACGGGTTTGTAATTACTGCCACAAATCGGGACATTTGGAAAACCAATGTAGAAAGAAAAATGAACGGAACTATGAAAATCCCAGGAGATACCCTACTCCAGTGATCTCCTCCCAGGTCCAAGCTAAAGCCCAGCCTGTAAGAACGAACTTGAAGTCGTCCCATCCAGAGACCCAACAGACGAGATGACTACATTCTGAAACCAAGGTACACGAGGCCATGGAACCTTACCTTGCTACAGGAAAAGTCGGCCTTGACGAAAAAAGGTTAGTTAACGTCACTACATTTCGAGACACGGAGTTATGTCTTTATTGAGGACAGACGTATTACCC
>NW_026465686.1:0-13751 GCF_026875155.1 Cherax quadricarinatus
ACACCCACGCTTGTATTAGCACTAACTAGGCAGGTCCACCACACACAACAACTCCCCCCCCCCTTTGACCTGGCAATGCTAGGCAGGATCACCGCACAAAACCCTCCTACCCTTGTACTGGCACTAACTAGGCAAGTCCTCCACACACACAAAACCCACCCTCGTACTGGCACTTGATAGGCAGGACCACAAACGCACAACACCAACCTGGATCTGGATCTGGATCGAGGACGACTAAAGCTGTCGTGAGATGGGAAGGAAGAAGGATAAGGAAGGATGGAAATAACTGGAAAATGATGGGAGGAGGGAAGAGGAGGAATCAAGGCAAGTGGCCCAACCACTTTGGAACATGTGGTACAAAAGTACTGAGACGTAGATAGAGAGGCTTGACTGATGTCTTGCTTGGCTCAGTAGGAGAGGATGGCGAAGGCAGCGGTAGGAGCTGGAGTGTCAGAAGGCAGCAAGCAGATGAGTTGGTTATGGATCTTATACCGTTTATCAGTGTGATATATTGTTTTCGAGAGAGTTGTATCACACTTATGGGAGAGCTGTAGTAGTCTTCGTTGGTTTGGAGGTGGTGGAGTATCTGGTTGTAGGTAGGGAATGGTCTTTCTGCGCTTTGGTACGATACAGTGTTGTCTTGGAGATGTTGGATGAGTTCTAGGCGAGTCATGCTTGCAGGGTATAGCCTCGTGGTGTAGAATATCGAGTCCTTTGTGTTTAAAGCATGGTTTTTCCAGGTAAGCGACGTGAGCTAAGTAGAGAAGGCGGTGGTGGAGTAGAGGAAGGTGGTGTTGCTTCGTTTCAACTTCAGTAGACGAATTAGAAGATGTTTCTGGTGGTAAGGCTTCTGATTGGTTGGATTCAGTGAGAGAGTGGTGGCGGTGGAGGCTTCTCATTGGTCGTTGTTGGAGTGACGTCACTAGTTGGTGGTGTTGAAGGAACTTCTGCAGAAGAGTTGGCGATTAAGTTTTTGGTGAATTTGAGAATTTCTTCAGAAGGTGGAGATGCTGGAAATGTAAATGAAGGCATATTATTTAATGCAAATAACTCGTTGTTGGTAGAGTTAAAGGATCCAGGTACAGCCATGTTCTGCATGTGAGCGTATAGTAAGCAGTAGTGGATCTTGGTACGTCACATGTTGGAGGAGTGATGATGGTGGAGGCGGGCTGAGTAGATGCTTGAAGTAATTTTGTAGTGTCTGCTTGTATTTTTGCAATTGCTGCATACGTTGGAGTGTTGCTTAGTAGGTTTTTTTCTTTGCTGCATCTGTGTTTTTTCTTCATAATGTCCTTTCTTGTAGGACATTTTGCTGCCAGTGTATGGTGGTCATTACTCTTGCAGTTTAAGCACGCTGGTTGTGATGGAGCAGCAGGTTGCAGAACTGAAGGTGTGTCCCTCACTACCACATGTAGTGCAGAACTTCTGTCTTTTACTGACATGCTTTTGGTGGTGTGATATGAATAACAGTTTCCAGCAATGTTGATGTAGTGATATCTCTCTGCTTCAATGTAGGAAGGGCTGATGTAGTAGTAGTAGACAGCAAGACCTTCGTTCAGAGCAGTGGCAGCCATGTTCACGTCGGTGAAGGTGACCTTGAGCATGGACGTTGCATTTGGAATTTTTGTAATGCTGTCAACAGTAGCCCAAGTATTTTGCGACTCGATGATGACTTGAGTTCAGCAGTTGATTGAGACGTCAGAATCTTGTCAAGTTTTTTTAAGGAATACTGATTTCCTTGCCCTGAGGCAGAGATGACGTAACAGTAAACCCTTGAGCAGTAAGAGTAGTGGGGCTTCTGTAGTGAGTAGCTTCTCTGCTTCAGCATCATCGTGACACACAACAATGAATGCTTCTTTCAGTGACAAATGGTGTTGAATTTTTTCTTCAGTGCTCCTGAACAACAGTTGCAAGAGCAATCTTCGTTGAATCATCAACGGTACCATTTCTTGGTTTGATCTTTACACGATTTGCGTAGCTCATCGTGTGAGTCAAGGTGATGACAACGCTCTATTGACAAATCAACCCTCGTACTGGAACTAGCTAGGCAGGTCTACCACACACAACACCCACCCTGGTACTGGCACTAGCTAGGCAGATCCACCACACACATCTCCTATCCTTTACTGGCACTAGCTAGGCAGGTCCTCCAAACCCAACACCACGCACCCTTGTACTGGCACTAGCTTGGCAGGTCCTCCAAACCCAACACCACGCACTACCTGTACTGGCACTAGCTTGGCAGGTCCACACACACAACACACACACCTTTGTATGGCGCTAGCTAGGCAGATCCAAAACACAAATCAAAACCATCCTTGTACTGGAACCTAGCAGGCAGTCCACCACACACAAACCCTCCTTTGTCTGGCCCCTTTTGGGCAGGTCACCATGTGAAGGTTACTCAGCCTGTAACAATTTCAGTCAGTATTACCCAGGTGGCTCCTCCTCGGAAAATTAATGAATAAAAAAGAAATAATAACAAACTGATAAACCTTTATTATTTAGAAATGAAAAATAAAAAACAATAAAACATGAAGGGTATCCTAAGAAAAAAAATGAAAAATGAAAGAAAAAAATTACATTTGAACTCAACTAATATAGGAAATTCGTGGTAAGGGTGGGGGTGTGGTCACGCGGTTTAGAAATCGTACCGTTGCTGATGTGGGGGGTGCAGGTTTTGTGACCACCCCCGGCTCTTCTTCACAGAGTGTACCCGTGAATAATTCTTCAATGACGGGAAAACGGGGTTCGTTACCATGCTATATGAGGTTTAGGTTTGTGTTGGCTTACATAACAGGAAGAGATTAAACAGGGGGACTCCGGACTTTGTCCTCCCCTATTCTTCTCGGGGGTTGGGCAGTGACCCTTGCCCCTTTTCCAACTGTAAAGAAGAAGATTCCACTGCTTAAAAAATAACTCCCATGAAAATACAATACCAAAAAGATGGGGTGATATTAAAACATTTAACCGATCAAGACGAAAGGACAAGTTAATTATGGTAAAAATTGAAGCTTTCAACCAATAAGTCCACAAAAAATATCGGGCTTACTTACAGTAGTGGGGGACTTGGTTGAGTGATTTACTTTTTGAGGGAGCCCCCAC
Organism: Cherax quadricarinatus; assembly: GCF_026875155.1. Lineage (NCBI taxonomy): Eukaryota > Metazoa > Arthropoda > Malacostraca > Decapoda > Parastacidae > Cherax > Cherax quadricarinatus. The sequence continues at coordinate 3,106 of NW_026465686.1, forward strand.
CACCTTTCGGGGGGGGGGGGGAAAGGGGGGGAAAGGGGGATAGGGGGAGCTAGACTACCCTCCCTTTAAAAAAGCAGCCGGCAACAAACATCACATGGGGGAGGGGGGAAAAAATGGGGGGGTTTGGAAAGCGGGAGCTGGACTTACCCAAACCTTGACATAGCCCTCAAGAAACTATTGTTACTATACACTCCATAGCTACCCTATCTATTGAATTTTTCCCATCACACCCCCCATACCAAACTTACATAAAGGAGTAAAGAAAAATAGGCGGGGAAAAAAAGTTCTAAATTGGAAGTCGCAAAAGGCAAAAAATTTTCTACTGATGTCACAACTTAACCATTCAGGGGAATTTAATTTGGATAACCATTGTATACAAATATGGAACTTAAAAGCCTGGAGTGCCATGTCCCCCTCAAAGGCACTGTTGGTTCCCTTAAAATTTCTGGGTTATCAAAGGTTGGGGTCCGTTTTCTAAAATGAATTTTTTCCCATAAATAAATTTTAGCTTGGAGATCCCCCACACAAGGGCCAAACATCCTTTTTTAAGGGTGGAGTACCGTTCGCGGAAGGATTTTTCCGGTTTAGGAAGCTACGGGGAAAAGGGAGTCCATCAGGTATTGTAGTAGCCCCGCCCCAAGCAGTAGGGAGGCATATTTTTAAAACCCAAATGTTTTATTTAATATCTGAATTTTAAATATGGGGTTTTTCAAAAAGAACTTTTAATCTCTTTAAACTTTCCCGAGCTAGGGGAAAGTTAAGGGGTTCCTTCCAGACTTTTTAAGGAAGCAGATAAGATCCTGTAAATCATAAGGTTGGGGAAAAACCATGCAACAAATTTACAGAACCAAGAAATTATGCAGAGTTTCTTTTTTTTTGGGGAATTTAAATCTAATAAAGTTTATCTTTACTGGGGAGACTGCAGAGAGTTTTAGAAAGTACAGCCCAAGATATCTAATTTTGTTATACCCAAGGAACATTTCTTCGGGGGGGGGATAGGAAAAAGGGGCGTAACCACGAAAAAATGATGTTGGGTTTTTGGGATTTTTTTCCCCCACGGGTGTCATTACGTAAATGTTAAAAAAAATAAACTAAACTTTTGGCATATTCCCCCGACCTTTCTCATCTCTAAAATGGTAGCACAGGCAGTTACCAAACCGAAGGGCATATTTCTATACTGCATCACCCTTGGTGGTAGGAAAAGCGGTGTACGCTTAGAGAAGGATCTAACTTTTATTTGATGAATCCCTTTTGGAAATATCAATTCGGGGGCTTAATAAAATTTTGTAGATCGCTATCTATTAAGGGCATAGGAACCCCCACGAGTTAAAGCTTTAAGGGCCTCTAAGTCAATGCAAGTCTAATGAATTATCCCCCTTTTAAAACCATGACTATGGTGAAAAATATGAAGATACGAAGGTTCAATGCTTTATTTTTTAATAATTTGTCTACCCTCGTAAATCACCCCTAAGGTGAACGGAACGGGGTAAATTTTCGTTTGATGGGTTGTCAGTCCTAAGTCAATCTTAGGATTTACCGGGAGGAACACCTGGAAAATCGAAAGACGTCTGAAAAGTTACTCACACATTGAATTTTTCAGTCTTTAGGTCACCCAAAAATTTCTTTAAAATATAATGTTGGGTTGCTCCGAGTGGTCAAGATCCCAATCAGTAGTTCTTCATCATAGTCTAAGTTAGAGGTGTCATTACGCACACCTTACATTCTTCATTTGTCTTATAAGTTCTGTGGAAAAACTAAGTCAAAGTTTTTAAGGCAGTTAACCGAATTTTTTTTTTTAAATTTCTTAAGGATGTTTATTGAAAAGTTTGGGTTTTCCCCCCTTGATTTCCTATGAGGTAGAACTTTCCCCAAAAAAATTTTAATACTTTATATGGACTTTCCATCTACTAAAATTTTTTTTTACTTGATAGGCAAAAAGTCCCAGAATTTCACCCCTACTTTAAAACTTCTCCTCTGATTTTTGGGGAATCAAAATGGGTTTTTTGTACTGGCCCATTGACAAGCTATTTTTTTCAAAACTATTCAGGGGTCCCCCAAATTTTTGGATCTAAGGTAAGGGAAAAAGGGTAAAAAAAGAACCTCACATTACCTCCTCATAGCCCATAAGTCATAAAGGGATGGACAATGGCCTCGGGCCCTGTCTACCATAGAAAAGTTAAAAAAGGTGAAAACCCCAAAGAGTCGGGGATTTTCCCCCATGGAAAAAAAAGCACAGGGAGGTAACGATCCCCACTCCTTGGGTTTTAAGGGGACAATTTTCCTTAAAAATGGACTTGAGAATCAAAACGGCGCCAATCCCCCCATTACAGTGGATGAAAGGTGGTGAAGAGGGTTCCCCCCAGAATTTGGGTAAGATTTTAAAAAGACGTAAATTGTGTCCCACGGTCAACAAAATTTTTTTGGGATCCCCCTCGGAGAGAGGGGCCCAAAGGGCTTCAGCCCCCTCTGTAGTTTTGGTCTTTAAGGAAGGGCCCCCTTCAGGGAAACTCGAAGCAAATCAACAAAATGTTAATATATATCTTCCCCCCAGTAAATGGAAAAAAGGGGCCCAAAACTTTCAAAAGCTCCCCTTTTCAAACGGCCCCGAAAAAGTAGGCATTTTGACCAAGGTACCCCCTGGTCCCCGGGAGGATGAAAGTTGGAAAACTTTACACGATTACAATAGGTAGGACTCTAGGCCCTTTTAGGCCAAAATATTTTCCCCCAAAATTTTTATTAAGGTTTTACGATGGAAAAAAGCCTGCCCACTGCAAGTCATGACCCATTTTAAAACAGTCCTCGGCATTGATTTGGAAAAACAAAGATGGAAAGTCTTCTCATCTAAATTTTTAATTTGAATACGACTTGTAAAAAAACCTTTTATAATTCAAATTTTATATAAAGTTTTTCCTTTAAAAAACTTGTTTTTGTCTAGCTGCATTAGGGCAATTTTTTGGGGGGAGAAGGGGGCAATTCGTTTAAAAAATTGAAAAAATCCTGATATATCTAAAAGGGTTAAAGTCAGGGAAAAACAAAGGTTGACAGAGAAAACCTGGGCTTTGTCCCGCCCCTAGTCAAGACATTTACAGTATCAGAGGGGATATCTTCACTTTCACTAAAAAGTAACCGGTGATCCTATTACCCCCGCTTTCGAAGTAGTCACTGGTTTTTTTAATCCCACATGAATCTGCGAGACATTGTCTCATCCGAACTTTCCAGGGCTTTTTTGACTTTACGGAAGAGGATCTGAAACATTATTCCCTCTTTGGTGTGAAAGGTCAACCTCAGAAGGAAAATGGACCTTTTACTTTACCTATTAGTACGGGGGCAAGAAGGATGGGGGCTAGTAGGCTTCAGACCAAATTGTGAACCATTTAGACCTAAGTAACAAGGGTGGTAGGGAAAAGTCCGTAGGGCCCCCAATAGTCTGAAAGTATGCAATGAAAAATTCTTTAAGATTAGGGAACAGCTTTTTAGAAATTACTATACATGTATCCAGTGTCTCGTAAAAGGTAGATCATTAATCCATTAAATGTTCCTGAAAAGAAGGGTCTTGGGCATCAGTCTTTAAAACATCTTCCCAAATTTTTGGGCCTTTTTAAAGGGCAATCTGGACGTTTATGTCCCTTTTTAACACCCCAAAAATGACAAACGGAAAAAAGAAGTCACTTTACTTTTCCCCTAGAGCTTTGTTCTTAATCTGATGAACCCTTGCCCCCTTTGGGGTTTGAGCTTTTAGGCCTTTATAGGGAAATTTTGAGCCTCAGCAACAAGTCGCGGGCCCCAGCAATTCCTCACTTTTAAACAGTTACGTTCTCAATGAATTTCTTACTGGGGAGAAGAGTGTCAGGAAGGGGGAGCAAAATGAAGTCTCTAAAAGATTTTAAACTGTGATCAATTCCTGAACCCCCCTATCCAAAAGTCGAAAAAACGAAGAGTGTTACTGTAAGCTGAAATTCGGCCGGGTAAGGTGGGATCCTGAAATCTTTCCTGTAAAAATTTGTGTTTTTAAAAAGCTTTAGGATTGCCTTTTCGTAGTTATAATTACATATGAGTCCTGCGAAAAAGTTGCTAGATATTAAACAAAACCCGAAAATAACATTCCTAACCCGGGACCAGGGTCCAGCCATTCCAAGGGTACATATTTTCGAACCTTAAAATATAAATTATGTCGTCCCCCTCTGTGAAGGGAGGGGAAATTAGGTGTTGGAATATGTGCACTGTGCCTTGTTCCATTTCCTTCCTCTAAATTTTTTTGTGTAAAAATTAACTTTTTATTCTCAATTCAAGGGGGATTTTCGAGCTCGCATCCCTTTTCTCTTTCTATTAAATCATGTTTTTATCCTTTGCTCTCTCCTCAAGTTTTTTAATTTAACTTGTTCCTCACGACTTTTCTTGTTCCCACTTATTTTTGCTTGTTCCCAGTTCTCTAGCTCTTTCCTCACGACAATCTACACGCTCTTTTTTTCTTTTCTCTCTATTTCTGTCTTTCTCGGATTTTCCTCAATTCTCTCTCTCTCTCCTTTTCCTTCTCTTTCCTTTCTAACCCTCTTTCTTCTCTCCAATTCTTCCTCCTTTCAAGTCTTTCCCCGGACTTAGCACTAATGAAAATTTTAACCCCGTTATTCCTAACTTACTTCCAGGTTCATCCAAATGGTATTCCTCCATGCTTTCGAATAACTTAAACTTAAAGGAAATGAAACGGGGATTTAAAAAAAACGGGGGGTTCAATTCCTGCCCGTCAAACTGAAAAAACCAGAGGGCTCGATCCCTATTTAATTAAAAAATATTATTTTTTAAAAAAAAGGGTTCTAGCCGGGTCCGACAAAAATAAATAAAGGGGGGCCTTTACCATCCAAACTTCTCACCCAAAAATTCAAAAGTGTCCTACGACATTCCCTTTATATAATAAAGAGCTCAATGAAAAAAATTTTCACTGGAAAAATTCCCCGGCCCCAGAGTCTAATCCTCGAAAGTGTTTCAAATCAAAAGGGGGGCAGAATTAAAAATTTATCCTGCTACTTGACTTACAATAATTGAACATAACAATCACCAAATCTTTTAAAAACCCGTACCGAGTCCCCACCATAGAGAAAAATTACTCATGGGGTGGTGGTAACCGTCTGTGGTAGCGGGTTTAAAATTCCAATGGAATTCGAGAGGATTGAATCTTGATTCATCGATTGATCCTGCAAGGTCCCACTGTAAAGGTTTTCTCACCCTGTAACAAATTCAACGTAATTACCAAGGCTGGTCCCCCAAAAAAAATTAATGAATGAAAAAAAATAAAAACAATATAAAACACTTTCCTATTTAAAACGGGGAAAAAGTAAAACAAAAAAACATGAATGGGGATCCTAATGAAAGAAAAATTAAAAATGAAAGAAAAAATTCATTTGAATCAACGCTAATATAGGTAATTCGTGGGAATGGGGTGTCAGGGGTTTGGGGACACTGGTGTTGTTTTAAAAACGTAGCCCTTGCTGATTTGGGGGGGGAGCAGGTGTTTTTGGGGCCACCCCCGCTCGTTTTTCACAAGTATGAGGGGTTAGTCCCGGTTGGCTTAATAAAGGGAAGTAAATTAAACATGGGGCTCTCAGGACTTAGTCCGCCTCCTTCTATTTTTTTCATTGGTTTGGAGTGCCCCCCCATTCCGCGTAAAAAAGAGACAGATTACCCACCTTAAGAAAATCACTCCCAGATAGGGAAATACCCCAAAAAAAACGGTGATATTAAAACATTTAACCGATTAAGACTGAAAGGCAAGTTAATTATTGGTCAAAAGTGAAACTTTAACCAATAAGTCCAAAAAATAGAAGGCTGTACTTACAGTATGTTTGGGGGCTGTGATCAGTGATTTACTGTTTGCGGGGGCCCCACATTTACCTTTGGGGGGGAGAGGGAGGGGAAGGGATACGGGAAAAACTGGGCCCCAACCCAACAAGCAGCCAGCAAGCAAACTATCACTTTCGGGGAGGGGGAAAAAAGGGGGGAAGGGAATAGCGGGAACAGGACTTACCCTACCTAACAAGTAGCCGGCAATGAAACTTTTGTTACTATACACTCCCTAGCTACTGCTATCTATTGGACTTTCCTCACAACCACACACAACAACACACACCCTTGTAATGACACTAGCTAGGCAGGTTCACCACTCACAACAACACCCACACTTGTATTAGCACTAGCTAGGAAGGACCAACACACACAACAACATGCACCCATGTAGTGGCACTAGCTAGGCAGGTCCATCACGCGCAACAACACCCAACATTGTACTGGCACTAGCAAGGCAGGTCCAAACACACACAACAACACCCACCCTTGTACTGGCACTACCAAGGCAGGTCCAAAACACACAACAAATCCCACCCTTGTACTTGCTCCAGCTAGGCAGTTCCACCATACACAACAACTCCCACCCTTATATTGGTACTAGCTAGGCAGGTCCACCACACACAACACCCACCCTTGTACATGCACTAACTAGGCAGGTCCTACACACACAAAAGCCACCCTTGTACTGGCACTCGATAGGCAGTTCAACAAAATGCTCAGTAATACCCACCCTTTTAGTCACACTAGCTAGGCAGGTCCACAACATACAGCAACACGGACCTTTGTAATGGCACTAGCTAGGGAGTCCACAATGCACTCAACAACACCCTCTCTTGCACTGGCACCAGCTTGGCAGGCCCAAAACACACACAACAAAACCGACCATTCTACTGGGACTAGCTAGGCAGGTCCACCACACAAAACAACACCCACCATTGTTCTGACACTAGCTTGGCAGGTCCACAACAAACAACAAAACTCACCCTAGCACTGGCACTAGCTAGGCAGGTCCTCCACACACAACACCCACCCATGTACTGGCACTACTTAGGCAGGTCCACCACACTCATGAACACCCACCCTAGTACTGGCACTAGCTAGGCAGGTCGACCACACGAAAAAACAGCGACCATTGTACTGTCACTGGCGAGGCAGGGCAAAACACACAACACCCACACCTGTACATGTGTTCATACAGAACAGACTGGATTATACACGAAAAAATACGCAAAATGACTTATCACTAAATAAACTAAATATATAACATCCAATAACAGAAGTGGCAGACAATGTCAGGTACACACAAAATACATTTTAACACATTGATATAACAAAATTCTACTGAAATAACCCAACCAATTTATGAAGAAAAAAAAACATAACGACTTCCAAACAAACAGTCGGAGTCACTATAAAACAAGTAGGAATAAATCCTACAATCTAATATATATATGTATATATATACGCATGCATATACACACATACGTGTATGTGCATATGTGTTCGTACAGAACAAACTGGATTATACATAGAAATAAAATGCTAAATGACTAGTCACCAAATAAACCAAAAATATATTACATCCAATAATAGAACTATACCTAAGACAAACAAACCTACACACAAACAAACCTACCCACAAACACACCTACACACAAACAAAGTTAATGTTACTGATTAACACTCAATATATAATATGACCTTCCATACAAATTGAAGGGTATATATAAACCCCATAAAATACTTACATATTCTCGTACATAGTTCATAATGTACCCCTTCAATACGATAAAAAAAAGACGTATGACAAGGATAAAGCTATCACCAAATTCGAATATATAAAACATTTCCTCAAATATACATATGAATATAAACCCCGTATATAAAATGGTTCTTATAACAATAAAAGAAAAAACAGAAAATCACATACAACTTTTAACTCTGTGGTTTTACAAAATTCATAAGGTCTACATACCCCGGAGCCCCCGACGGCTCAATGCAAATAAACTTTACCCACATCAACCACCTTGCAAACCAGTCAACCTTCCTCATCAGGCATCCAATCACTCCAAGAGGACACACCACTGAAGAGACCAACCCCTTGCCTCTCACCCCGTCACCAAGCGGAGTAGACGTTCAACAGTAAGTTCACGATATCCCTCCGGAAAACTAGTTACCCACCTTCCCCCATATAATTGTTTGTTCCTACACGCTGTCCTATAAAAACACGCAGCCAACGCTTTTATCCTAATGTTTCCCTCCACCTCCCTCATCCCCCAAGAGACATACAAGTAATAAACTATTACGTATCTGATAGCCCTCCCCACCTCGTTGGGCATCCCTCCCATATCTAACATTAAAGCCCTAAGGGGTGATATCTGACCCCCCCCCCCCCAATAAAAGGAAAACCCTCTTCAACCACAATCTTACCACCTCCAAAGCAGAACAAAATTATACTACATGGAAAGCAGTTCAACTTCCCACAAAACCGCATGACGCCTCTCTCACAAAACCCATTCGTCTTAGCACCTCTTTCGATGCTAACGTCCCCATAAGAAATCTATATACTAATTCTCTCGCTCTTGCCTGTATTCTTAGTTTACTAAATTCCACCCATATCACTCTCCAATCATATGTGGGATAAACTGCCATCCCCTGCATTGATTCCTGACGACGGACCCACACACCCCAACCGTTTTACCTTGAGTTTTTTAACATTGCGAACCTTTTTAAAATAAACTCAAAATCTACACGGGCCCCGGGTGGCCGGTGGCTAAAGTTCCCGCTTCACACACGGGGGGCCCGGGGTTCGATTCCCGCGGGGGGGAAACATTTCGCACTTTTTCCCTTACCCTCCTTTGCCTTTTCCCAGCAGCAAAAGGGAAACCGGGGTTTAGTCGACTGGGGGGGGTCGCATCCGGGGACAAGATTTAAGGGGCCCCCAAAGGAAATAAGTTAGACAGCCTCAGACGCACGACTTTTTTGGGTTATCCTGGGGCTAACCCCCCCGGGTTAAAAATTTCCCAACGAAATCTTAAATTATCTTATCACAAGTCCCCGGCAACCCCCCATTTGCTATCCCCCATCCCCTCCCCCCCCCGAAGACCCCTTTCCCCCCCCCCCGCCCGAATATACCTCTGCTTCACATATAGCGCCTTCACCCTAGACCCTAATGCCATCAATCCCAATCCTCCCTGTCTTACCGCAGTCATTACACATCTTTCCCCAACCACGCCCTCCCAAAAACCCCACACATCCCTTTAAATACTCTTCTTTGTAATCCATAATATCCTGACTTCGTAAGGGATAAATTTCCGCCACTCCCCACACCTTACTATAAATCAGCGTATTTACCACCACAAACCCTTTTGATGCAAGGTTACGTCCCCGCCCATAGACTCCTGACCTACTCAAAGCTCTGTCCCATTACCATTTCTGAATTAACCCTCCTGCTCTCCTGTGCATCTGCCAAATACAAAATCCCACAAATCTTTAGCCTTTCTACAGTTATCCAGCCAAACCCCTCCCCCAAGGTCCCGCCTACCCCAAGCGCCTACCTCCAGCAACCGTGATTTCCTGCTTATTAACTCTCATCCCAGTAGCATTCCCAAAAATCTCAAGTACCCTTCCCACTTTACTTAAATCTCCATCTCATTAAGTAAAAGTTGTATCATCTACATAACCAACAACATTTCCACAAAAGCCTCCACCCCTCCCCCATCCTTCCCTTTCCACCATCAACCAGAACATAGAAAGGATTCTGCATACATGCAAAGAGTATTTGGGAGAGTGGACACCCCTCCCTTTAAAAAACCCCTCCCCATGCTTTACAGGACTACCCAACCTACCATTTACCTGTACCCCTCATCGATGCATCCGCATACAATGTCCCACCCATCCCCCCGACCCTCCCTCCAAAACCCATTCTCACCAAAACTCTCCATCAAAAATTCCCTATCCACATAATCATAAGCTTTCTCCCAATCCAGACCTAGAATAAACCCTTTCCCTTTCTTCTACCCTCAAAGAAATCCCTAACGCATGAAACCCACCCGCATACTCCTCCCCGGGATTCCAAACTGTCCCCCATGTATCACCGACCCCATGACCTTCTTCAGTCTATTACCCAAAATTTTCGCAAAAACCTTGTAATCTGCGCACATCAACTCTCTTCCCCCCCTTTGCTTTGGCACCAAAACTATGACACCCATACTTTGCGATGTGCCCAACTTCCCACTAGTTAACATATGATCCAATACCCTAACAAAGCATTGCCTAATACACCCCCAATGTGCTCTACAAAAATCATTTGGTATACCGTCTATTCCCCGTTTTTTTTTTCCCGGTACCCCGTCCCGAAAACTGCCTCTTCCACCTCAACCTCACTTATACCACCCTCCAACCCCACTCTATCCTGCTCACTTAAAACACTATGGAACCTCCCTCCAAAAATTCCCTCCCAGGAACCCCCCTCCCTCCAACTCCATTTCCCCCCTAAACCAACTATCAGCCATAGAGACTCATACATTCCGTATTGGATAGGACCCGACCCTCGGATACCCTCCCCCACCCCAGGGCTTGTCTCCAATTGCAAATGGGGGTTACTCTCTGTCGGTCCGAAATTTACGTAAAACCCAAAACCCGGTCGGCTTATCACCCCACAACACGTCCTCTAACCCCGCTCAACCCTAATTGCATCAAACCTATCATTATGTATTTTAGCTATTCTACTCCGAAGACTAGCCATGTCATCCCTCCTACCACCTCCCCAACATAACAGTCATGCAACTGTCCCCTTTCCCGATTTA
>NW_026465687.1:0-12180 GCF_026875155.1 Cherax quadricarinatus
TTTTTTGGAAAGAAAATTTTCTGTCTCGGGTTATAAGAGGGGAGAAAGTATATCAAGTGAATATAACATACAGATTCAATGGGAATTATGACCAAGAACATTTCTTCAACTATGTGACTGTTGACTCCAATACTGAAGAATATAAAAGTATTCTTAATGTAGACTTATTTGTAAGTATGTTTCAATACAGAAGAATATACAAGTGTTTCAAGTTTTTGTAATTGTTTTTTTTTAGTGTAGGATATGAATATATATATATTTTTTTTTGCTTTAATATATATTTTTTTACTAAAATGTGTTATTATTTATTTTTCATAGAGCATGGGGAGAAAATCTCTTATAAGTAACAATACTATGGAATGGACCAAATGCAAGAATTGTAATATGATTATCAAAAGCAACAATACCATGGAATGGATCAAATGCAGCAAAGAATGTAACATTTTTCGTAAGTTAATTAAAGTTTGGTATAATATTTATATTATAAATTTATTTTTAACTGAATTTAGACTGTACACTAATACAAGTAAGTAATCGGTAATTTTTCTATTATATTTACAGCAAACTCAAGAGGAAATCAGACAATATCAGTAACAGTGCTAACACGTGTTGTTGGTTATAACATTGATAATATTAGCTAATGTTATAGTATATGATTATCATCTCAGGAAAATCATAAATCATGAAGAACTTCCCTTGGAAGGAAAAATTTTATAATTGATAGTGCCAATAAAGAATTTTTAGTAAAATGTTTATTTTGAATAAATATACCCCTTAACATTTAACCTCTGAACATTATCGATCATCTTCCCTTTTTTCTTCTTTTTCCTCATCTTCTTTAACTTCAGAATGTGAAGTACATTTATAACCTAAATTAATTCCTGCTAATGAAAATTCATCATGAAATCTTCGTTGGAATTTTGATCCACATATAATTTGACTACTACTACTACTATTATCCTTATTATTATTATCAATTCCCATAGGTTTTAATTCAATATTAATAAGATCAGAGCGCATTTGAGTTAATTCTGAATGAATTCTAATAGCACCGATACTTCGCAAAGAGACTTGTTCCATAGGACCTGTTGCTAATCCACCTCGTTTTCCTCTCACTGGTGCACCGGTTAGATCGGATAATATAACTTCTCCAGGACGAGAAGTGTGCATTGTAGCACTCGCTCGATGATTAATTACACTCATATAACTGCCTTCATAAAGACTAGCTATAACTGGTCGATTATTATTATTCTTATTAAAATATGGTTGACCAGTAAAGGGATTCATAAGAATACCCGTGTGCTTTTTTTGACCTAATTGCAAGTGTTGAATTACACTTTCCAAAGAAACTCCAAAACACGAATCCATATAACCCTGCTTATCTGAAGTATTAAAATACAAATCCATTGCTTGCCGTTTTAACGAATGAGGATTAATTATAACATCAATTTTAAGACTTGAAGGTTGTCCATATCCTATTAAATTTATATAGGGCATATCTTCCTCATTTACCATGCGGCCAATAACTCCTTTTTGAGAAGTAGGTGTTTGTAATTTATCTCCCATAGAAGGCGTAAAAGGAGAGATTACCATTAAACTGAACCGCCAGCTCTGTAACACAACCAAATCTACACAATTCATTTTGAAGCATCGATAGGAACGTTGATAATTTGGATGTCTTTCTCTAAAAGCCATTGATTTTTGAGCCATTTTCATTTTTCGCCGACGCTCTAAAGATGGATATTCTGGATTTGTCGATACAGAAACACGATAGTCTGATGAGGATAATTTGTTAAATCCACTTATGAGTGATGAGTCATCATAAATGGGATCTTGTAAATCTCCCGTTTTCCCTTTCCAAATAAATTTTAAGGCTATTTCGTTAAGTGGTACAATTTCAATTTCTCCATTGGTAAAATTAATTAAATTGTTACATTTACTCTCTTTACTACTACTCACTCCTTCTAAAATTCCTAATTGAATACCTGGAAAAAGAGGTTTATGGAAATCAAAATAAGTTTGCTTAAAACGAGGAGCCATTTGCGAAGGGCCATAGTTGTATCGAACTATGAAAGTCTCAAGTGCTACACCACAAAATAAACCTCTGTCTACACTACCTTGATTGACAGTTATACTGTCTTCAGGATTATCAAAATTAATTACTGCTACCATGGGATTTTGACAAGGAATAGGAAAAACATTACTTATTTTTGATGTGGTATAGAAAGAATGAATAGCTGTTTTTTGATGAATTTCTCCCATAGAATGACTATTATTAGGAATACCGGCATAATGGCGAAAAGAATGCAGTCCGCTACTAATTCGTGGAAGATGAGCAGCATTAGGACGAGCTATAGCCCGTGACGTTGGACCCATAAGATTGGGAATTTTTTCTCGATCTAAACCCAGCCACAAAGACTGGAAGTCTTGTTTGAAATTATTAAACTGTTCTTTTAAGAGGAGGGGAGGGTACCCATTTTTTCGGGGAAAGACTTTCATAAAAACTCTCACTGATTTGGGAAAAAAAGGGAAAAGTTTTTTTTCTTTGGGAGGTATACATTTGGGACCTTTTGGGCAAAAATTTTAAAAACTAATTTCGTGGTAGACAAAGGGGCACACCCCAAAATTTGGGAATCACCCTCATACTCTAATAAATTCAATGCATGCAATTTTGTTTTTTAAAGCAATTTTGGGGAGGGGAACCTAAAAAAATTTGTCTTTTCCAAAAAAGACTAATAAAATTTTCCCATTAGGGAAGGGGCCCCAAAATATCGGCAAAAATTTGTCGGGCAGCCGATCCTTCAAAATTTGATTTTTTGGGGAAAAGGGCAAAAATTTTTAAAATGAATAAGGGATTTAGATAAATTTACAATCAAAAAAAAAAATTGGGGGAAAAAAAAAAGTTCTGAAGGTTACTTTTTAAAATGTAATTGAGGAAAATATTTTTTTTAGAAGTTTTTTCTGGGATTTATGTAAAAATTACTGTAGGTGGATAAAATCAAAATCGAGTACCTTTTTCAAAAGAATACCACAAGTTGAGGTGTAGGGGATTTTTTTTAAAAAATGGGATAAACCCAACTTCACTTTGTGTAATAGATTTGGGTTTTCTTTTTTTTTAGAATTTTTTGGGAAGAAATTTTTTGAATGCCAGATGCAACTTTTGCAAATTTTAAATAAGAATTCAAAGGGAAAAATTTCCCAAGTGTATTTTCCCAAATTTTTATTCCAGTCAAAATTTGATTTTTTTTTCCATCTTCGTTACCATGCTAGTTAAATTTTATTTAAATTTTTTTGGGTTTTGATTTTATACATTCATCGATTTAAAACCACATCGAAAAACTTAGCCCCGTTTTTTTAAAAGAAATTAGTGGGAAAATTTTTTTTACGAGTTTCCCCAAATTTTAAATTTTGATTTGTCATCTTTAAATTTTTTTTAATTTTCTTTTTCTAATGTTATTTTTTGTTTTTTAATAATTTTCTAAAATTTTTAAATTTAACCTTATTTAGACTCATTTTTTTTTTTTTTTAAATTAAAAATTTTTTAAAAAATTTGTAAATTTGACATTGACAATGGTTCAGAGTATTTTTTAAAAAAATCAATATTTTAAATTTTTTTTGTAATAATTTATCCACTTTTTTTAAATTTGGGGAAGTGGGCCCCTCCTAAAAAATCTCCCCGGCAAATTTATTGCCATATTCCCCAAAGGGTTTAATTGTACCCTCGATGAATCTGAGTACTTTTTGAGAGAAAAGGCCATATTTTAAATTTTGTGATTCATCAAAATAATAATTCATTAGCTTTTTTATTAAAGTGTGGACTCTTGATCTGGCCATACGATAGATTTTTATTGAACATATGGGATTAAATTTAAACTAAAAATTTTCCCGGGGGATAAGCATCGAAGGGAAAAAATTTTTCCAACACCAAAAAACATTTAAAAAAAGAAAAAAAATGGATGTATTATTATTTTAATTTCATATTTTTTCCCAATTGGTACCATTCATCTTGACTTTTTAAAATACGTTCGGGATTTTCAATTAAAAATTTGCCACATTTACTCCCTTTTTCATAACGGGAATTAAAAAAAATAATTTTTAGCAAAATCAGCAAGTGGGGTATCTTTTTTTCCCAAATTCTGGACGTTCAATACCCACTCCAAATACAATTTATGATCAATAAAATATTTTTAAATTTGAGTCTCTTTAAATTTTTGGGTAATTTTTAATGTCTTTTATTAAAAATATTCCCCAAATGGAATAAAATTCCCGGGGGATAATTTTTTAAAAAATCTTTTCCCAAAATTATCTCCTTAAATTTTTGTAGGTTAATACACATTTTTTGACTAATAAAAATTCAAATTCTGCATCTGAGATAAATTTTTTTAAACTTTTTGAACAAAAAAAATAAAACCCGGGAAATGCCCCTTTCTCGATGGCGGGTTTAAAAAAATCCTCGCATACCATTATACTATTTTTGTTAGTGGTATTTTATGATTATATTAAAAAAAATAATAAGGAAAATATAGATACAAAAAAATAATAATAAATATATTTTTGAAAATTATCACAAACATTACCATCACCACCATAATACCTATATCAAAAAATGTTTAAATTTTATATTTTTAAATCCTCCCTTAAAAATTAAATGAAAATTTTTACACTGGGACTTGTTTTTTTATAATAAATTTTCTATTTCCAAATGAAAAGCAATTTTTTAAAAATTTTTCTTCCTTTTTTTATTATGGAAAAGAAATTTTTTTACATTTTAATTTTTAAGTTTAAATAAAAATTAAAACCTTTTAACTTAAAAGGATATTCAAATGATTCACTTTATTTAAGTAAAAAAACCAAATTTAAAAAAAGACAATAATAAAAATTTGGGGTTTTCAAATGTTTTTACATAACCCCCCAACATCATATTTTCACACAGGGAAACAAAAGGGTAAAAAAAACTTCAGATTTTTTTTTTAGAAAGAGGGGGAGAAAAAGGGAAAAACAAAGGAGGAAAAATATAAGATGAACAAACAACCCCCACCACCCCCAAAATTTACCTCTTGTAAAACCTTTTTAACTAAACTAATAACAATTTTAAATTTAAATGACCACCCCCATTTGAAAAACTTAGTTTCATTGAGGGTCGATCTTAGAAATTTTTTAAAGAAAAACTGGAATTTTTGGGTTTTTCTTTAACAATTTATCAACAAGGAATAAGCCCCATTTTGGGAATGTTTTTTTTAAAATAAGTAACACTAAACCCGTTTAGCTTTTTAAAAACACAGTTGTTTGATTTTGTGGACCCGTGTTCAAAAAAGTTTAATTTTAAAAGGGAAAATTTTCCATTTTTAATACATCCTTACGAAAAAACCTGTTCTAAAAAATTGAAACAAAAATTTAATTTCTTATAATTTTTTTACATTATTTTATTTTCCCCTCATGCGAATAAACAAAAATTAGAGAAAATTATTTTTTCACATCCTAAATCCCTTAAAAAAACAAAAAAATAATAATAAAAAATAATAAAATAATTTTAATAAATTTAAAAAAAAAAAAATATCAACATGGGTTTTATTAATAGAAAAAATGATTTACAAACCTTATAAAGAATTTTTTAACTAAAAGGGAAATTGTAAAAAAATTTTTTAGATGCTTTACATTCCTTTTTTTTAACCCTAGTATATGGTTTTGCAAATGGTGGTGTTCTTTTGTTCCAGTCGTGTAACTAAAACACAAAATTATTTAACTTTAAAAAAGGAAACATTTTAAAAAATTAAAAAAAACACTGCAAAAACCCATAAAAAACCCCCCCAAAAGGGAAATCCATTGCATTATTGTTTAAAAAAATTTTTCCCCCAATTAAAAATAACTAACATTAAAAATTTAAAAAAATTATAATTTTCAAAAACCAACAGTGCAAAAAAACGAATATGGGTTATGTCACGAAACAACTTTATACGGTAATTTCCCCTCTGATGAAATAAAAATCCCCAAAAAAGGGGCAAATTTTAAAGTTTCATGAATATGGGTGTAAAACATTTATTACATTTTTTGCTTCTGATTTTTAAAAAAATTAAAAAAAAAGAAAAATTTTAATAAAAAAAAATTTTAAAAAAAAAGGAAAAAAAAAAGTAAAAATAAAAAAAAAAATTTAAAAATGAAACTTTTAAAAATAAAAGAAATAAAAACCTTTTCGGTGAAATTTTTAAATTTTTTTTCAAAATAAAAAAATTTAATTTTTTTGAAAATAATTTTTTTTCTTTTAAAAAAAAATTTTTTTTAATTAAATTTTTTTCCTTTTTTCCCTTTCAAAAATTTAAAATTAAAATTTTTTCTTTTTTTTTCCCCAAACTTTTTTTTAAAATTTTTTAAAAATTTTTTTTTTTAGTTTTCCTTAAAAAAACTTTTTTTAAAATTTTTTTATTTTTCCCGTTTTTGCAAAAATTTGGTTTTTTTTTAAAAAAGGTTTTTTTTTTGTTTTTCTTTTTTTTTAATTTTTGGTTTTTTAACTTTTTTAATTTAAACTTTTTTGTTTTTTCCTTAAAAATTTTTAAATTTTTAAAAAACAAATTTGTAAAACTTTTGTTTTTTTTTAAAAAGGGTTTTTTTCTTCCTTTTTGGTTTTTTGAATTTTTTTTTTTCCCTTTTTCCCAAATTTTTTTTAATTCCTTTCCCCAAAAAATTGGGTTTTAAAAAAAAAAAATTTTTTTTTAAAAACAAAAGGAAAAAAAAAAGAAAAATTTTAAAAAGGTTTCTTTTTTTTTTAATTTGAAGGTTTGGGAAAAAAAATTAATTGGTTTTTTAATTTTCCATTCTTGTTAAGAAAAACCCAATTTTTAACAAAAAAAAATTTTAACCAAAAAAAATTTTTAAATTTTTTTTTCCCCAAATTTGGTTTTTGGTAAAAAATTTCCTCTTTTTTTTTTTGGAAAAAAAGTTTTTTCATTAATTTTTTGGCTTTTAATTTGAAAATTTTTTCAAAAATTTTAACAAAAAATTGGGGGCCCCCAAAAAAAATTTAAAAATTTTGGACTTTTAAAAGTTTTTAAAAAATTTTTATTAAAAACCAAAAAATTTTCTTAAAATTTCTTAAATAATTTTTCCCATTTTAAAAATGGAAAGGAAATAAAATTAAAATTTAAAAAACTTAGAAAAAACAAAAAAATTTTTTAATGAAAAAAGGTTTTTAAAGTATTTTTTTCTATTTTAAAAAATTGCTAAAATTTTTTTTTATTTGAAAAATGTTTTTTTTTCCCCTATATCAACAAATTTAAAAATCAAATTTTTTTTGGCTAAAGTCTTTTGAAGAAAAATCTCCGGTTTGATTTTTGACCAAAAATTTAATTTTTGGGGGACAACCCTTGGAAATTTTAAAATTAAAAATTTTTATATTTTACCCAAAAATATTATTTCTAGGTGAAATTTCAAAAACCCCTTTTTAAAAAATACATTTTTGCGGGATAGCCCTGAATATACCAAACTGTGAGTCTTATATAGATTAGCAATAATTAAGTCCTGGGAAATTACTAATTATTACTTTAATTAAAAAATTATATGACAAATTTTTTTTTCATAAAAATTATTTTTCTTTTAATTTTGATTATTAAATTTTAAAAAGATTACAATTTTAAAAATCGTACTCAAAAAGTGTCCCCTTTTGGTGAATTTTTATTATTTTTTTGTTTATATTAATTTTTGAAACATACATAAACCAAAAAGAAAAGCCAATCAAAAAATAATATTTGTTTTAATATAAAGGAGGGGTAAACTATAATAAAACCCAATTAAAAAAAAAAAAGAAAATGAATTCAAAACAAAATAAAAAAATTCAATAAAATAAAAAAAAAATATTGAAAATTTTAAAAAATGAAAGTTATTAAGCCATTAATTTATTTAAATTTCCCAAAAAATAAATTATCTAATATTAAATTAAATTTTTTTCTAAAAAAGATTCATACCCATTTTTATGCCCCCTTTTTTTATTTCCCATTAGTCCAAAAAATATTAAAATTTTTATGAAAAACAATAAATGAAAAAATTTAAAAAAAAAATCCCTTCCCTCTTAAAAAAATTTTAAAAAAAAAAATAAAAAAAAAAACAAATAGAAAACCAATTAACTCAAATTAAAATATTTCCCGTTTAAATTTAAGCTTTTGATTTTCTTTTACTAAATGAAAAATATAATTATTTTTTTACAAAAATAAAAGCAATTTTAAATACAAAAAAAAACGATAATAATATCGAGGGTGATATATTAAAAAATATCAGTCAAAATTTAAATACAATTTAAATAAAAAATCTTAAGTACCTTCAAGAAAATTCCCCATAAAAATTTTATGACTAAAACCCCCGTGAAAATTTTTTTCCCGGGAAAAATCCTATAATTAAACCATATTTTCTTTTTAAAAATATTTTTTTTCGAAAAACCGAGAAAATAAAAAGTAAAAAAAAGAATTTTAAAAATTTTAGAAATTAAAAAATAATCCAATTTTTTAATTTGGGTTTTAAAATAAAAAACAAATCATGAAAAAAAATAAAAATTACTCCCAATTTTGGGTGAAATTTTGATAAATACTTATTTGCTAAAATCCCTGAAAAACTTAGAAGAAAGAATTTTAAAAAAACATATGCCGCTCAAAAATATACTATGTTCAAAAAGATGGAAATTTATATAATACTAAAAACTATTTAAAAAATTTATGTTTGGGAAATAATCGCAATTTACCTTTATTTAAAATCCCAGGGACAATTTTGGGCTCTAATTGGGAAATTTAAAAACAATAATGATATAAAAAATAAAAAACTTTTTATTGAGGGGGAAAAAGGGAAAGTCGAAGGAGAAATTGACGCTACAAAAAATCCACTCATACAAGATAAATTGGACCACTTTTGGGGAATCCCCTCATTACTTTTTTTTTCACGTTTCAAACGAAATTAAAAGTAAGTAATTTTAGATTTTTTATAAATCCTCAAAACAAAAGATTATTTTATTCAAAAATAAAAAATTTTTAAAAAAAAAAAATAATTTTTTGTTATGATACTCTTACTTTTAGAGTTTGTTTATGTTTCTGTGAGGGTAATAAAAAATTTTTAAATTTAATATTTTTTTAAAACAACAAAAAAACAGTAAAAGATATGAATGAAGAGAAAGAAAAAAAAAAAAAAGAGAGGAGGAAGAAGAAATTTAAAAGGGATGGCTAGTTTTTTAGATAGGGCAAAATTTAGATATTAAAAACCCACTTATCCCTTTTTTAAAAATGTCCCCCGACCATTTTTTACCACAGGTTTTAAAAACCCCAAAGATTTTTCTCAAATATTTTTCCCTCAAATTAGAATCTGAAAACACTGAATGAAATAAAAATCAAAAAATTATCCTTTTTTGAATTTAATAACCCCAAGGGAAAAACCCATAAATTTTTTTCTCGTCCGGGGTCTCTCTTTGGTTTTACTTCTTGGGGATTTGGGAAACCGCTTTCCTTTTAATTTCCCCGAAATGAATGAGTACAACAGACAAATGTTCCCTTTTCAATTTTTTAAAAATTAATGATATCTATTTAAAGCCAGTATAATTTTTTTCCCCCAAATTAGAAAGGTTTTTTAATGCAATTTTTAAAAATTTTAAAAAAACCAAAATCATTTTTTTCCCGTTAGTCCCCCCGAATATATTATCCCACGCACAACCATTTTAAATTCCCCAATTTATTTGCATTCACTTTTTGATTTTTCTTTCAAAAGTAAAGCTGAATTTTATTGTAAAAAATAATTAAATTATAAACCCCTAACAATTATTGATATTGTCACTAGTACTTTTTCAGCAATTCCCGAAAAGAATGCAAAATTACAAGCTTTTTCCCTAAAAATTTTTGAAATTAACTTTCTCCTTAAATAAAATTTTTTTCCAAAGGGGAAAATATTTATTCCTTTCAACCCAACCACACCACTTTAATCGTTTCTGTTACTTTTTCTTTTAATGAATTGCAAATGGAAAAATATATGGGAATTTTTTTTAAAATTTACAGAACAAGTTCAAGTAAATTTTTGTAGAATTAGAGAAGATAAAGTAAGGGCTAATCCTCAAAAGTTGTTTAAATTAATTTGGGGAAATTTCAAAAAAAATTTTTTTAAATTTTTTTTTTAAAATATTAAAAAAATAAAGTATTAAAGATAAACATTACTTGTCTCATTATCAGTAAAAAAAAATTAAAACTACTTTTCCCGAAAGGACAAAAAATTTAGAATTTATGTATTATTGTTTTCTGTATTTGGGAAAAAAATTTTCAAAAAAAAAAACTCAGGGTTTTTTTAAAAAACATTTAAACAAAGGGGAAAAATTGTAAAAAAAGATTTATTTTTAAATTTATATTTTGAAAAAAATTATTTTCATTCTGTATATACCAAATAGGGGGGGGTAAATTTTGGGTATTATTTTTTGGGAAAAATTAAAAAATTTTTTTAAAAAAAATTTAAAAAAATTAAACCCTTTTCAAGGTTAGGGTTTTTATTCGGAAAAGATTTAAAAAGTGGTGGGAAAAAAACCTAATTTGGGGGGCCCAAAAAGGGAAAAAAAAAGGGAAGGGGGGAAAATAAAATTAAAATTTTTATTTTTTTGCCCTTTTCCTTTTGGGTTTTTAAGGTTATTTTTAAACCCCGGGGGAATGGGTTTCATATTTTCCGAATGGGAAATTTAAATTTTGTATTTCAACCTTGTGTAAAATTTCTTAGTAATAATGGGAGCAACCCCGAAGAATTTTTTAAAAACTTATTTTCCACCAAAAAGAATTGGGAAATTGGGAAAAATCAAAAATTATTTACTGGGCAAAGGGAAACCTTTTTGATTTTAAAACAATTTTTCCTTTCTTTGGTCCCGGGGGGGGGGGGGGCGAGAAAAAAATTTAGGGGAATTTTATTTAATTAAAGATTTTAGAAAAAAAAAATCAAAAGGAAAAATTTGGGGAGGTTTCCCCACTTTTAAAAAAAGAAATGGGGGGGAAAAAAAAAAAAAGGCATTTTGGATGGGGAAAAATAAATTTTTATCAATTTCAAAATTTCCTAAATTTCCCCCAAAGTAATTTTCCAAATGGTCTTTATAAAATTTTTACCAAGAAATAAATAAAAATTTTTTTTTATTAGGAAAAATTTTTAGGGTTTTCATTTAAATTTTAAAATATCAACCCAAAAAATTATTTTTTTTTAAATTTACACCTAATAAATTTTTGGAAAATTAAAAAAATAAAAATTTTTCTTAGCATTTAAACCCTAAAATTTTCCAAAATCCTAATTTTCCCTTTTTTTGGGCCCCCAAAAGAAAATTAATTAAAATTTTAAAAAAAGAATTTAAAGATCCAAATGGAAAAAGAAACTCTCCAATTTTAAAATTAAAATTTTTTTACAAAAAAAATCAAAACAAAAAAAAATATAAAGTTAAATTTTAAAAAAGGGGGAAAAAAAGAAAAGGAAAAATACATAATTTTATAAACATCCTAGAAATGAAAAACCCCCTAAGTAACAGCAACATTTCAAAAAAACCAATCCCAAAAACAAACTTTAATTTCCAAAAAATGGTTTAATAAAAAAATTTTTTTAAATTTTAAAATTTTAATATTTTAAAAAAAATAAAATCCCATTTGGGGTTTTAAATGTGAATTTAAAAAATTACTCCAAAAAAAAGAAAAATTTTTAAAAACTTAAAAAAATTTTGGAAAAATTTAAAAAAATTAGAAATTATTTTAAAACTATTTAAATTTAAAAATTAAAAAATTTTTGCCAAATTTAAAAAAAAATTAAAAATTTTATTATAAAAAATATTTAAAAAGAAAGAATAATTAAGCTTTTTAAAAAAAAAAACACCTTTAATTTAAGAAAAAAAAAACTTAACAAAACTGAAGGTTTTTTAAAAAAAAAAAATTTTAAATTATCAAAAAAGAAAATAACAAAACCTAAACCAAAGAAGAAAATATAACAGAAAAAAATTCCCCTATAGGGAAAAAAAAGGGAAAATTTTAAAATTTTAAAAGGAAAATATACAATTTAAATTTTAAAAATTTAAACATTAAATAAAAAGAAAAAAACAGGACAGAAATAAAAAAAAAATAAAAACCTATTGGCACAATGTTTTTGTTTCAAAAAGAAAAAATTTTAAATTACAGGAAAGGTAAGGGGTTTTTTTTAATAACAAAAAATTTT
>NW_026465688.1:0-13128 GCF_026875155.1 Cherax quadricarinatus
ACCAACAACCTCAGACGTGCAGGTCTGGTGGTGCTCACACAACACCTCAGACGTGCAGGTCTGGGTGGTGCTCACACAACACCTCAGACGTGCAGGTCTGGTGGTGCTCACACAACACCTCAGACGTGCAGGTCTGGTGGTGCTCACACAACACCTCAGACGTGCAGGTCTGGTGTTGCTCACACAACACCTCAGACGTGCAGGTCTGGTGGTGCTCACACAACACCTCAGACGTGCAGGTCTGATGGTGCTCACACAACACCTCAGACGTGCAGGTCTGGTGGTGCTCACACAACACCTCAGACGTGCAGGTCTGATGGTGCTCACACAACACCTCAGACGTGCAGGTCTGGTGGTGCTCACACAAACACCTCAGACGAGCAGGTCTGATGGTGCTCACACAACACCTCAGACGTGCAGGTCTGGTGGTGCTCACACAACACCTCAGACGTGCAGGTCTGGTGGTGCTCACACAACACCTCAGACGTGCAGGTCTGGTGGTGCTCACACAACACCTTAGACGTGCAGGTCTGGTGGGGCTCACACAACACCTCAGACGTGCAGGTCTGGTGGTGCTCACACAACACCTCAGACGTGCAGGTCTGGTGGTGCTCACACAACACCTCAGACGTACAGGTCTGGTGGTGCTCACACAACACCTCAGACGTGCAGGTCTGGTGGTGCTCACACAACACCTCAGACGAGCAGGTCTGGTGGGGCTCACACAACACCTCAGACGTACAGGTCTGGTGGTGCTCACACAACACCTCAGACGTGCAGGTCTGGTGGTGCTCACACAACACCTTAGACGTGCAGGTCTGGTGGTGCTCACACAACACCTCAGACGTGCAGGTGTGGTGGTGCTCACACAACACCTCAGACGTACAGGTCTGGTGGTGCTCACACAACACCTCAGACGTACAGGTCTGGTGGGGCTCACACAACACCTCAGACGTGCAGGTGTGGTCGTGCTCACACAACACCTCAGACGTACAGGTCTGGTGGTGCTCACACAACACCTTAGACGTGCAGGTCTGGTGGTGCTCACACAACACCTCAGACGTGCAGGTCTGGTGGTGCTCACACAACACCTCTGACGTACAGGTCTGGTGGTGCTCACACAACACCTCTGACGTACAGGTCTGGTGGTGCTCACACAACACCTCTGACGTACAGGTCTGGTGGTGCTCACACGGCTCTTATGTTCCGTGTGTTAAGCTGTATGAAATGTTAAGTTTTTTCTTGCGGGAGGAGAGCGCTGCATGACCCTGACGGGTTTAGCACTTGGTTATGATTGTAATAATAAGCAAGAGGAGGAAGAGGATTTTTATGCCCACCGTTATCACCATCACCACCACACACCACCACCACCACCACCACTACCACCACCATCATCACCACCACCACCACCACCACCACCACCACCACCAACCATCACCACCATCACCACCATCAACCACCACCACCACTACCACCACCACCATCACACCACCACCACCACCACCACCACCACCACCACCACCACCACCATCACCACAATCACCACCACCACCACTACTACCACCACCACCACCATCACCACCATCACCACAATCACCACCACCACCACTACCACCACCACCATCACCACAATCACCACCACCACCACTACCACCACCACCATCACCACCATCACCATCACCACCACCACCACCATCACCACCATCACCATCACCACCACCCACCATCACACCATCACCATCACCACCACCACCATCACCACCACCACCACCACCACCATCACCATCACCACCATCACCACCACCACCACCACCACCACCACTATCACCATATATCACCACCATCATCACCACGACCATCACCACCACTATCACCATCACCACCATCACCATCACCACCATCACCACCATCACCACTATCATCACCACCACCATCACCACCACCATTATCACCACCATCATCACCACCACCATCACCACCACTATCACCATTATCACCACCATCACCACCACCATCACCACCACTATCACCATTATCACCATCATCACCACCACCATCACCACCACAATCACCACCACTATCACCATTATCACCACCATCATCACCACCACCATCACCACCACAATCACCACCACTATCACCATCACCACCATCACCATCACCATCACCACCACCACCATCACCACCACCACCACCATCATCACCACCACCGTCACCACCATCACCATCACCACCATCACCATCACCATCACCATCACCACCATCACCATCACCACCATCACCATTACCACCATTATCATCACCACCACCATCACCACCACCATTAATCACCACCATCATCACCATCACTATCACCATTATCACCACCATCACCACCACCATCACCACCACAATCACCACCACTGTCACCATCACCACCATCACACATCCCACACCACCATCACCATCACCACCATCACCATCACACACCAATCCACCACCATCATCACCACCACTCATCACCACCACCACCACCATTATCACCACCATCATCACCACCACCATCACCACAATCACCACCACTATCACCATCACCACCATCACCACCATCACCATCACAACACCATCACCATCACCACCATCACCACCCCCACCATAAAATCCACCCACCCACCACCATCACCACCATCACCATCACCACCCCACCTCACCACCACCATCACCACTCCCACCACCCACCACCCCACCATCACCCACCATCATCCCACCACCACCACCACCACCATCACCACCGCCATCACCATCAATAAACCACCACCATCACAACCATCACCACCATCATCACCCCCACCATCACCACCACCATCATCACCACCACCACCATCAACCACCATCACCATCACCACCCACCACCTTCACCACCACCATCATCACTCCCCCATCACCACCATCACCACCATCATCACCACCACCACCACCACCACCCACCACCACCACCACCACCACCATCACCACCGCCATCACCATCATCACCACCACCATCACAACCATCACCACCATCATTACTCCCACCATCACCACCACCATCACCATCACCCGAGTACCTTCACTTACTTAACTCTTTCATAAGGACGGATACGTATTTAACGAACAAGCATTCATTAATTTCCACCTGAATAATCGTGGACGTATATACACTCGCTTAACTCACCTGAGGAGAAATATATTTTCATGCTCATCAATCACTGTCACCTGCACACTAACGCACTCACTCGCTCACTCACACGACCAAACTAACCCCTCCTCTGTCCTACACACACTCACATGACCAAACTAACCCCTCCCCTGTCCTACACCCACTCACACAACCAAACTAACCCCTCCCCTGTCCTTCACACACTCACACGACCAAACTAACCCCTCCTCTGTCCTACATACACTCACACGACCAAACTAACCCCTCCCCTGTCCTACACACACTCACACGACCAAACTAACCCCTCCTCTGTCCTACACCCACTCACACGACCAAACTAACCCCTCCTCTGTCCTACACACACTCACAACGACCAAACTAACCCCTCCCCTGTCCTACACCCACTCACACAACCAAACTAACCCCTCCCCTGTCCTACACACACTCACACGACCAAACTAACCCCTCCCTGTCCTACACACACTCACACGACCAAACTAACCCCTCCCCTGTCCTACACACACTCACACGACCAACCTAACCCCTCCTCTGTCCTACAAACCCCCTCACACGACCAAACAAACCCCTTCTCTGTCCTACACCCACTCACACGACCAAACTAACCCCTCCTCTGTCCTACACCCACTCACACGACCAAACTAACCCCTCCCTGTCCTATACCCACTCACACGACCAAACTAACCCCTCCCCTGTCCTACACACACTCACACGACCCAAACTAACCCCTCCCCTGTTCTACACCCACTCACACAACCAAACTAACCCCTCCCCTGTCCTACACACACTCACAACGACCAAACTAACCCTCCCCTGTCCTACACACACTCACACGACCAAACTAACCCCTCCTCTGTCCTACACCCACTCACACGACCAAACTAACCCCTCCCCTGTCCTACACCCACTCACACGACCAAACTAACCCCTCCCCTGTCCTACACACACTCACACGACCAAACTAACCCCTCCCCTGTTCTACACCCACTCACACAACCAAACTAACCCCTCCCCTGTCCTACACACACTCACACGACCAAACTAACCCCTCCCCTGTCCTACACACACTCACACGACCAAACTAACCCCTCCTCTGTCCTAAAACCCACTCACACGACCAAACTAACCCCTCCTCTGTCCTACACACACTCACACAACCATACTAACCCCTCCTCTGTCCTACACCCACTCACACAACCATACTAACCCCTCCCTGTCCTAACCCACTCACACAAACAAACTAACCTCTCCCCTGTCTCACACCCACTCACACGACCAAACTAACACCTCCCCTGTCCCACACCCACTCATACGACCAAACTAACACCTCCCCGGTCCCACACCCACTCACACGACCAAACTAACACCTCCCCGGTCCCACACCCACTCACACGACCAAACTAACACCTCCCCGGTCCCACACCCACTCACACGACCAAACTAACACCTCCCGGTCCCACACCCACATCACACGACCAAACTAACACCTCCCCGGTCCCACACCCACTCACATAAGCTTCCACAAAGTTTAAAGTCTGTTCATGGCTGGTGCAAGATCTGAAAGGACCGGGATACGAACGTAGGTTAAGAAAGCTAAATCTTGCAGCATTAAGATGCCGGAGAACCAGAGGAGATATAATCACAGCTTACAAAATACCCTGGAAGACAGAAGCAAAAGGGATGGATCTGAAATGGGCGCACGAGAGGACATAAAATCTTGCAAGACAGAGTGTATAATGTGTAGAATTACCGACAATATGTTTGGTAAAAAAGGACACAAGTGCAACTAATGTGACATTTTATTGTGGCAATGTTACGCCACAATAACGGCTTAATAATGCTCCTGGAGAGCGAAACGTTGCCACAGTAAAATGCCACATTAGTTGCACTTGTGTCCTTTTAAACCCAACAGAGTGGTATAATGTTCCATTTCAACTCTGGATCAAGAGGAAGGAACATTAGTTAAGGATATTGTAGAAGCTAACTTAATATTCTAATTCAAGGTAGATGTATTAGATAATAAAATGAAATAAAGTAGGGCTCACCAGGGAAGAAAAATCACATCTTGCAGTTTAATATCTTTATTATGCGCCCCATACCCGTCCTGTGGGCGGTAGTCTAAAGATTACAGAGGTACGTAATGAGTCCAGGGACTGGAAGAGCTTTTATGGAGACAGTGTTCAGCCCTATTCAGAGCTTTGAGCGACATGTCCTAATAAAGGTTTGTTCTGCAAAATGTGTTTTGTCGGCAGTACGCCATTTGGATCATACTGAATAATTGTTCTGTGACTTTAATTAGGAAGTTACGAATGAATGTCAACACTTATATATTTCGCTGACTCTAAGCTTTAGTCCCGCCCACAAGAAGACAAAACAATTCCACTCTCAGTATCTGGCTCCACGTGTAAGGAAGGCATACTGTTAAAATAAACGTTTTAGTATTCACCTATCTTACAGGTTACAAGTAGTATTACCAAGACACGTACACATTCTCACTTCCCCCACTGTCTCTCTCCTCCTCTGTACATTTCCTCCCTCTCAACCCCTTCTTTACGTCTTGTGTAAGAAACATTCTCGTACGGTACGTATACGAGACTATTGAGTTTTCGCTGTAATACATCCTAATTTTTTACCTCAGACATGTTTTGACCGACGCTTGCGTGTTTATTTTCTAAAATAAGCTTGATTTACAGCTAAAATTGCATTCAAAATGCCTCCAAAATAGGAGACGCGCCTGGAACGAGATATATATATATATATATATATAATATATATATATATATATTATATATATATATATAATATATATATATATATATATAATGTCCTGGCTTTAAGTGAAACAAAGCTGAAGGGGTGGGAGATTTCAATGGAGAGGAATAAATGGGATTAGGTCAGGGGTTTCAAATAGAGTTAGAGCTAAAGAAGGAGTAGCAATAATGTTGAAGGATAAGCTATGGCAGGAAAAGAGGACTACAAATGTATAAATTCAAGGATTATGTGGAGTAAAATAAAGATTGGATGTGAAAAGTGGGTTATAGTAAGCGTGTATGCACCTGGAGAAGAGAGAAGTGTAGAGGAGAGAGAGAGATTCTGGAAATGTTGAGTGAATGCGTGGGGAGTTTTGAATCAAGTGTGAGAGTAATGGTGGTTGGGGATTTCAATGCTAAAGTGGGTAAAAATGTTATGGAGGGAGTAGTAGGTAATTTTGGGGTGCCAGGGGTAAATATAAATGGGAGCCTTTAATTGAGCTATGTGTAGAAAGAAATTTGGTAATAAGTAATACATATTTTATGAAAAAGAGGATAAATAAATATACAAGGTATGATGTAGCATGTAATGAAAGTAGTTTGTTAGATTATGTATTGGTGGATAAAAGGTTGATGGGTAGGCTCCAGGACGTACATGTTTATAGAGGGGCAACTGATATATCGGATCATTATTTGTTGTAGCTACAGTTAGAGTAAGAGGTAGATGGAAAAGAGGAAGGTGGCAACAACAAGTAAGAGGGGAGGTGAAAGTGTATAACTAAGGGAGGAGGAAGTTCGGGCGAGATATAAGCGACTATTGGCAGAAAGGTGGGCTAGTGCAAAGATGAGTAGTGGGGGGGTTGAAGAGGGTTGGAATAGTTTTAAAAATGCAGTATTAGAATGTGGGGCAGAAGTTTATGGTTATAGGAGGGTGGGGCAGGAGGAAAGAGGAGTGATTGGTGGAATGATGAAGTAAAGGGTGTGATAAAAGAGAAAAAGGTAGCTTACGAGAGGTTTTTACAAAGCAGAAGTGTTATAAGAAGAGAGCAGAGTATATGGAGAGTAAAAGAAAGATGAAGGAGTGGTGAGAGAGTGCAAAAGGAGAGCAGATGAAAGAGTGGGAGAGGCACTGTCAAGAAATTTTAATGAAAATAAGAAAAAATTTTGGAGTGAGTTAAGTTAAAAAGCCTAGGAAAGTATGGATTTGTCAGTTAAAAACAGAGTAGGGGAGTTAGTAGATGGGAGAGGGAGGGATTAGGTAGATGGCGAGAATATTTTGAGGAACTTTTAAATGTTAAGGAAGAAAGGGAGGCGGTAATTTCATGCACTGGCCAGGGAGGTATACCATCTTTTAGGAGTGAAGAAGAGCAGACTGTAAGTGTGGTGGAGGTACGTGAGGCTTTTCGTAGAATGAAAGGGGTAAAGCAGCTGGAATGATGGGATCATGACAGAAATGTTAAAAGCAGGGGGGATATAGTGTTGGAGTGGTTGGTACTTTTGTTTAATAAATGTATGAAAGAGGGGAAGGTACCTAGGGATTGGCGGAGAGCATGTATAGTCCCTTTATATAAAGGGAAAGGGGACAAAAGAGATTGTAAAAATTATAGAGGAATAAGTTACTGAGTATACCAGGAAAAGTATACGTAGGGTTATAATTGAAAGAATTAGAGTAAGACAGAATTAGAATTGCGACGAACAAGGAGGTTTCAGAGTGGGTAGGGGATGTGTAGATCAAATGTTTACATTGAAGCATATATGTGAACAGTATTTAGATAAAGGTAGGGAAGTTTTTATTGCATTTATGGATTTAGAAAAGGCATATGATAGAGTGGATAGAGGAGCAATGTGGCAGATGTTGCAAGTTTATGGAATAGGTGGTAAGTTACTAAATGCTGTAAAGAGCTTTTATGAGGATAGTGAGGCTCATGGTTAGGGTGTGTAGAAGAGAGGGAGAATACTTCCCGTAAAAGTAGGTCTTAGACAGGGATGTGTAATGTCACCATGGTTGTTTAAATATTTTATAGATGGGGTTGTAAAAGAAGTAAATGCTAGGGTGTTCGGGAGAGGGGTGGGATTAAATTATGGGGAATCAAATTCAAAATGGGAATTGACACAGTTACTTTTTGCTGATGATACTGTGCTTATGGGAGATTCTAAGAAAAATTGCAAAGGTTAGTGGATGAGTTTGAGAATGTGTGTAAAGGTAGAAAGTTGAAAGTGAACATAGAAAAGAGTAAGGTGATGAGGGTATCAAATGATTTAGATAAAGAAAAATTGGATATCAAATTGGGGAGGAGGAGTATGGAAGAAGTGAATGTTTCAGATACTTGGGAGTTGACGTGTCGGCGGATGGATTTATGAAGGATGAGGTTAATCATAGAATTGATGAGGGAAAAAAGGTGAGTGGTGCGTTGAGGTATATGTGGAGTCAAAAAACGTTATCTATGGAGGCAAAGAAGGGAATGTATGAAAGTATAGTAGTAGAAACACTCTTATATGGATGTGAAGCTTGGGTGGTAAATGCAGCAGCGAGGAGACGGTTGGAGGCAGTGGAGATGTCCTGTCTAAGGGCAATGTGTGGTGTAAATATTATGCAGAAAATTCGGAGTGTGGAAATTAGGAGAAGGTGTGGAGTTAATAAAAGCATTAGTCAGAGGGCAGAAGAGGGGTTGTTGAGGTGGTTTGGTCATTTAGAGAGAATGGATCAAAGTAGAATGACATGGAAAGCATATAAATCTATGGGAAGGAAAGAGGGGTAGGGGTCGTCCTCGAAAGGGTTGGAAAGAGGGGGTAAAGGAGGTTTTGTGGGTGAGGGGCTTGGACTTCCAGCAAGCGTGCATGAGCGTGTTAGATAGGAGTGAATGGAGACGAATGATACTTGGGACCTGACGATCTGTTGGAGTGTGAGCAGGGTAATATTTAGTGAAGGGATTCAGGGAAACCGTTATTTTCATATAGTCGAACTTGAGTCCTGGAAATGGGAAGTACAATGCCTGCACTTTAAAGGAGGGGTTTGGGATATTGGCAGTTTGGAGGGATATGTTTTGTATCTCTATACGTATATGCTTCTAAACTGTTATATTCTGAGCACCTCTGCAAAAGCAGTGATAATGTGTGAGTGTGGTGAAAGTGTTGAATGATGATGAAAGTATTTTCTTTTTGGGGATTTTCTTTCTTTTTTTTGGGTCACCCTGCCTCGGTGGGAGACGACCGACTTGTTGAAAAAAAAAAAAATATATATATATAGATAGACAGATAGATATGTTGGAGACGTCACCATGAAATGCATCCTGAGTAAAATAAATATCCCCGCAAGTCTAGAACAACAGTTCGTCATTTTCTTCGGGAGGTTAAGAAGGCCATTTTGCGTTGCTGGATTTTATGAACTCTGCTTGAGCGCTCTCATCCGTGATGCATAGTCTCTCTAGTTATTATATTTACACTCCTATTTATTCCCCTCGGCCACGCTCGCCTATCCCGCCCTCCTTCAAGAAATTATGGAGGCAGTAACTCGAGCATCCAGGACGACGGGTAAAGACTCTTGGAACCTCTTAAAAACCGGTGCTGCAGGTGACTACAAGGAGAAAACTCAAGAACACTTCGTGTGGCTGGCAGGTTGGGCATCATCATAGAGCTAAGAGTCCGTCTACACTCCAGACTACCTGGAACAAGGTTTATACTACTCAAGCTGTCGTAGCCCTTAAATACAACAACGACGACACGTTGCTAAACAACGTTTTGCCCTGTAAAGATATTTACGAAATCATTTGGCTCCAAGAATAACAACATTACCGTTCAACATAGAGAAGGAATTTTATATTTACAATAAATGTATATTATTAACTGCTGGATCTAGACTTTGGTGACATTAATAGTTCAGCAGTCGTCATAGTACAGTAGTCATGTACCTGGCCGCGGGGGCGTTAACCCCGGAACACCCTCCAGGTATACACTTCTGCATTCCAGAAAACCCATTTATAATCAAGAATAAAATACTTGAAACCAAGGAGTAGTGTATGTACTAAACCCGCGCTGAGTTGTATCCTAGTTAATCACTGTGCCAAGTGCACCACCTACGGCTCAAAAAAAAAAATTGAAATTATTATTACTACATCCACGGAGATGCGATAAATCAATAAGTCATACAAAAGCTTGGGAATGAGAAGGGAAAGCAATCTACCTCCTATTATTATGAATCATTCAGCAGCATGAAAGCGCTTACCTTGAAGAGACAAAACCAAAGGAATACTTAAACTTCAGCTGGTCTGTACCAACAGCATCCTGGCTGATCATATTGGGCAGTGATTAGCAAGCGGAGGATCAGGCCTCTACCATTTCTTGCGGCGAAGACAGAGCCTAATTGCGATTGACCTAGATGATACTCAGAAATATGAATACATTTGTGTACATTAATCATAGAAGAAAACATACATAAGGGGCGGCTGGAGCGGATGAACACACTATTACATTTGGATCATCCCATTACCATTACTGCGGTACTCACATTACAAAGAAATGATATCATTCGTTATCTTGGACACGATTAAATTTCTCACCTCAATTTCACTAAGAGGTTGGAGTGTTTCTGTGTTTCATGAGTAATAATAAACGGTTACTAGTATACTGTGATGTATATAAGACCAACGTTGCTTTCCTTTCCTATTGAAACTGTAGTTTCTATATATCAATATACTTGGAGGTCTCCTATAACTGAGGCTCCCATACACCTTTTCCTCCTCGCATTTCTCTTCCCCCTGCCTCCTCCTGCTTCTGTAGGCTCCTTCCTTTTCTCCTCTTCCTTCTCTACCTCCTCCTGATCCTATTTTTCATTCCTGTCTCCTCTTTCGAACTCCATATCCTCTACCTCCTCTTCTTCAACATGACCCTCCTCCTCCTCCTCCTTCTCCTCCTCCTTCTCCTACTCTTCATTTCCCACATTCATCATATTTACTTAAACAATAAAATATATAGGTCTTTTAAGTATACGTCGCTCTCAAAAGTAATTTGAGCAAACATTACCTTCCCTCCTGAGACTGTGGGTCTGCCAAGGAATGTGACCAGTGTGATACTGGGATGCAACTGTGATGGCAAGACGCTGCTGCAAAAATACTTCAGCAAAAAAAAATAAAATATGTATATAATATACATATATATATATATATATATATATAATATATATATATATATATATATATATATATATATATATATATATATATATTGGATTTAACAGGTAAATACAACATAACAATTTTCAAACCTGCCCTAAGAAAAAGAAAAGGCTGCACTTTGCCACGCCTCAAGGAAGGTTCCTTGATGTTGGTGAGGGGCTCTTGATTTAGGGAATTGGATCTGTGCTCCAGTTCCCCGAATTAAGCCTGAGTGCCTTCCACATCCCCCCCCCAGGCGCTGTATAATCCTCCGGGTTTAGCGCTTCCCCCTTGATTATAATAATAATGCACTTTGCCACAACGTTGGTTTTCCGACGCATGGATGCAAAATGGCTTTCCATTTACTTGATTTAATGTTGGATTAGATTAGCACAGGTTGAGTTAGGTCAGGGAAGGTTGTTTCTTAATTTGCTTAATATGCTACGCAAATTAAGGTAAGGAATAATAGCATATATTAAGCAAGAGAACATAGTAAGATCACTAAGGATTGAAGGATTTTGTCTGACGCCTAGCTGACAGACATCATAGGTACGAGATAAGAGCTCTTAATCCCCCACTTCCCCCAGCCATAAAATACTGTATCTTTCTCATATAGCTGTAAGAGATAACACAGAGCTAGAAAAAAATTATTGGATAACTGATATACATCTCAGAATGTGTGCAGGTCAGTGTTTACACTCCAGCGATCTCGTGGATTCTTACCGAAGTCCGCATCAACAAGTCAATAAACAGTAAGTCAGCTGTTCAGCTCTGTAGTGTTTCCCAGAAGTCATTAAGAACAGCATCATTCTTCATGAGTACTGATTCAAGTTTATTCTCTATAAGGGTTACAATGTGGGGTTTACAGATTTTGAACATTGTGTGGTTTACATGTAATAAAATACTAATTACAGAGGGGGCCACTAGGACACCTAGCATGGCTAGGCATTTCGGGCAGACTTAGATTAATTCTTAACATTAAATCCTTACAGATTATGGTATTAAGGCTAAGTGACTACATCATAATTTGTGAGTTTAGCAATGTGAATGCTTTTGTTTTGGCACAATACAAAGTGTCTATATTGGAGCATCATAGGCAAACTTATGACTAGTTAGGATTTATTATTTTAAGATTAAGATTAGTATTTCTGGGTTTATAGTCAGTGGGTGAGTGAGTGTAATTGTGAACCACGAGGTGGTTATCATGTAGCTAGTTGTCGGGGTGGATCAGGGAGATAAGATGTTTTCTAACTGTAGTTTTGAAAGTGATTAATGTGTCTGCAGTTCTAGAGTTTTCAGGTAGGGTGTTCCAGATTTTAGGTCCTTTGAAATACATTGATTTTTTGTAAAGGTTTAGTCGAACATGGGGAACGTCATAGAGATGTTTGTGTCTGGTGTTATGCCTGTGGATCCTGTCACAACTATCAAGAAAGCATTTCAGGTCAAGGTTAATATTGGAATTTAAGGTCCTATAGATATAGTGCACAGTAGTAAGTGTGGATGTTCTGAACAGGGAGTAAGTTTAGATCTATGAAGAGTGGGGGATGTGTTGCCAAGGATGGGATTTAGTGATTATTCTTACTGCGGCTTTTTGTTGGGTTATTATTGGCTTTAGGTGTGTTGCTGCAGTTGAACCCCAAGCACAGATAGCATAGGTGAGGTATGGATATATAAGTGAATGGTATAGTGTGAGAAGGGCAATTTGCGGCACGTAGTATCGTATCTTGGAGAGGATCCCCACCGTTTTGGATACTTTTTTTTGTTATGTGTTGGATATGGGTGCTGAAATTTAGGTTGTTGTCGAGGTATAGGCCAAGGAATTTGCCCTCGTTATGTTTGGCAATTAGAGTGTTGTCGATCTTAATGTTAAGTTGCGCAACACCTGCTCTGCTACCAAACATACTCTAGTAGGTTTTGTCAGTGTTAAGTGTAAGTTTATTGGCTGTCATATTAGTCGATATTTTGAGCAGCTCCTCGTTAACAATGGTGTTGAGGGTGACAAGATTAGGGTGGGAGATGACATTAGTGGTCGTCA